>OY882867.1:965281-1167781 GCA_963693515.1 Pipistrellus nathusii
GGGTTAGGGTTAGGGTTAGGGATAAGGATTTCGCTGGGTGATTAGCGTTATGGGTTAGGGTTAGGGTTAGGGTTAGGGTTAGGGTTAGGGTTAGGGTTAGGGATAAGGATTTCGCTGGGTGATTAGCGATAGGGTTAGGGGTTAGGGTTAGGGTTAGGGTTAGGGTTAGGGTTAGGGTTAGGGTTAGGGGTTAGGGTTAGGGTTAGGGTTAGGGTTAGGGTTAGGGTTAGGGTTAGGGTTAGGGTTAGGGTCAGGGATAAGGATTTCGCTGGGAGGTTAGGGTTATGGGTTAGGGTTAGGGTTAGGGTTAGGGTTAGGGTTAGGGTTAGGGTTAGGGTTAGGGTTAGGGTTAGGGTTATGAATGAGGATAGGGTTAGGGTTAGGATTAGGGTTATGGATGAGGATAGGGTTAGGGTTAGGCTTAGGGTTAGGGTTATGGATAAGGTTAGGGTTAGGGTTATGGATGAGGATAGGATTAGTGTTATGGAAAGGATAGGGTTAGGGTTAGGGTTAGGGTTAGGGTTAGGGTTAGGGTTAGGGTTAGGGTTAGGGTTATGGATGGGTTAGGGTTAGGGTTATGGATGAGGATAGGGTTAGGGTTATGGAAAGGATAGGGTTAGGGTTAGGGTTAGGGTTAGGGTTAGGGTTAGGGTTAGGGTTATGGTTATGGATGGGTTAGGGTTAGGGTTATGGATGAGGATAGGGTTAGGGTTATGGAAAGGATAGGGTTAGGGTTAGGGTTATGGATGAGGATAGGGTTAGAGTTAGGGTTATGGGTAAGGATATGGTTAGGGTTAGGGTTAGGGTTAGGGTTAGGGTTAGGGTTAGGGTTATTGATGTTGATATGGTTAGGGTTAGGGTTAGGGTTAGGGTTAGGGTTAGGGTTAGGGTTATGGATGAGGATAGGGTTAGGGTTAGGGTTAGGGTTAGGGTTAGGGTTAGGGTTATTGATGTTGATATGGTTAGGGTTAGGGTTAGGGTTAGGGTTAGGGTTAGGGTTAGGGTTAGGGTTAGGGTTATGGATGAGGATAGGGTTAGGGTTAGGGTTAGGGTTAGGGTTAGGGTTAGGGTTAGGGTTAGGGGTTAGGGTTAGGGTTAGGGTTAGGGTTAGGGTTATGGATGAGGATAGGGTTAGGGTTAGGGTTATGGAAAGGATATGGTTAGGGTTATGGAAAGGGTTAGGTTACGTTTATGGATTAGGGTTATGGTTAGGGTTAGGGTTAGGGTTAGGGTTAGGGTTAGGGTTAGGGTTAGGGTTAGGGATAAGGATTTCGCTGGGTGATTAGCGTTATGGGTTAGGGTTAGGGTTAGGGTTAGGGTTAGGGTTAGGGTTAGGGTTAGGGATAAGGATTTCGCTGGGTGATTAGCGATAGGGTTAGGGGTTAGGGTTAGGGTTAGGGTTAGGGTTAGGGTTAGGGGTTAGGGTTAGGGTTAGGGTTAGGGTTAGGGTTAGGGTTAGGGTTAGGGTTAGGGTTAGGGTCAGGGATAAGGATTTCGCTGGGAGGTTAGGGTTATGGGTTAGGGTTAGGGTTAGGGTTAGGGTTAGGGTTAGGGTTAGGGTTAGGGTTAGGGTCAGGGATAAGGATTTCGCTGGGAGGTTAGGGTTATGGGTTAGGGTTAGGGTCAGGGTCAGGGTCAGGGTTAAGGATTTCGCTGGGTGATTAGCGTTATGGGTTAGGGTTAGGGTTAGGGTTAGGGTTAGGGTTAGGGTTAGGGTTAGGGTTAGGGTTAGGGTTAAGGATTTCGCTGGGTGATTAGCGTTATGGGTATGGATAGGGTTAGGGTTAGGGTTAGGGTTAGGGTTAGGGTTAGGGTTAGGGTTAGGGATAAGGATTTCGCTGGGAGGTTAGCGTTATGGGTTAGGGTTAGGGTTAGGGTTAGGGTTAGGGTTAGGGTTAGGGTTAGGGTTAGGGTTAGGGTTAGGGTTAGGGTTAGGGTCAGGGATAAGGATTTCGCTGGGAGGTTAGGGTTATGGGTTAGGGTTAGGGTTAGGGTTAGGGTTAGGGTTAGGGTTAGGGTTAGGGTTAGGGTTAGGGTCAGGGATAAGGATTTCGCTGGGAGGTTAGGGTTATGGGTTAGGGTTAGGGTCAGGGTCAGGGTCAGGGTTAAGGATTTCGCTGGGTGATTAGCGTTATGGGTTAGGGTTAGGGTTAGGGTTAGGGTTAGGGTTAGGGTTAGGGTTAGGGTTAGGGTTAGGGTTAGGGTTAGGGTTAGGGTTAAGGATTTCGCTGGGTGATTAGCGTTATGGGTATGGATAGGGTTAGGGTTAGGGTTAGGGTTAGGGTTAGGGTTAGGGTTAGGGTTAGGGATAAGGATTTCGCTGGGAGGTTAGCGTTATGGGTTAGGGTTAGGGTTAGGGTTAGGGTTAGGGTTAGGGTTAGGGTTATGGTTATGGATGGGTTAGGGTTAGGGTTATGGATGAGGATAGGGTTAGGGTTATGGAAAGGATAGGGTTAGGGTTAGGGTTATGGATGAGGATAGGGTTAGAGTTAGGGTTATGGGTAAGGATATGGTTAGGGTTAGGGTTAGGGTTAGGGTTAGGGTTAGGGTTAGGGTTATTGATGTTGATATGGTTAGGGTTAGGGTTAGGGTTAGGGTTAGGGTTAGGGTTAGGGTTATGGATGAGGATAGGGTTAGGGTTAGGGTTAGGGTTAGGGTTAGGGTTAGGGTTATTGATGTTGATATGGTTAGGGTTAGGGTTAGGGTTAGGGTTAGGGTTAGGGTTAGGGTTAGGGTTATGGATGAGGATAGGGTTAGGGTTAGGGTTAGGGTTAGGGTTAGGGTTAGGGTTAGGGGTTAGGGTTAGGGTTAGGGTTAGGGTTAGGGTTATGGATGAGGATAGGGTTAGGGTTAGGGTTATGGAAAGGATATGGTTAGGGTTATGGAAAGGGTTAGGTTACGTTTATGGATTAGGGTTATGGTTAGGGTTAGGGTTAGGGTTAGGGTTAGGGTTAGGGTTAGGGTTAGGGTTAGGGATAAGGATTTCGCTGGGTGATTAGCGTTATGGGTTAGGGTTAGGGTTAGGGTTAGGGTTAGGGTTAGGGTTAGGGTTAGGGATAAGGATTTCGCTGGGTGATTAGCGATAGGGTTAGGGGTTAGGGTTAGGGTTAGGGTTAGGGTTAGGGTTAGGGGTTAGGGTTAGGGTTAGGGTTAGGGTTAGGGTTAGGGTTAGGGTTAGGGTCAGGGATAAGGATTTCGCTGGGAGGTTAGGGTTATGGGTTAGGGTTAGGGTTAGGGTTAGGGTTAGGGTTAGGGTTAGGGTTAGGGTTAGGGTTAGGGTTAGGGTTAGGGTCAGGGATAAGGATTTCGCTGGGAGGTTAGGGTTATGGGTTAGGGTTAGGGTCAGGGTCAGGGTCAGGGTTAAGGATTTCGCTGGGTGATTAGCGTTATGGGTTAGGGTTAGGGTTAGGGTTAGGGTTAGGGTTAGGGTTAGGGTTAGGGTTAGGGTTAGGGTTAGGGTTAAGGATTTCGCTGGGTGATTAGCGTTATGGGTATGGATAGGGTTAGGGTTAGGGTTAGGGTTAGGGTTAGGGTTAGGGTTAGGGTTAGGGATAAGGATTTCGCTGGGAGGTTAGCGTTATGGGTTAGGGTTAGGGTTAGGGTTAGGGTTAGGGTTAGGGTTAGGGTTAGGGTTAGGGTTAGGGTTAGGGTTAGGGTCAGGGATAAGGATTTCGCTGGGAGGTTAGGGTTATGGGTTAGGGTTAGGGTTAGGGTTAGGGTTAGGGTTAGGGTTAGGGTTAGGGTTAGGGTCAGGGATAAGGATTTCGCTGGGAGGTTAGGGTTATGGGTTAGGGTTAGGGTCAGGGTCAGGGTCAGGGTTAAGGATTTCGCTGGGTGATTAGCGTTATGGGTTAGGGTTAGGGTTAGGGTTAGGGTTAGGGTTAGGGTTAGGGTTAGGGTTAGGGTTAGGGTTAGGGTTAGGGTTAAGGATTTCGCTGGGTGATTAGCGTTATGGGTATGGATAGGGTTAGGGTTAGGGTTAGGGTTAGGGTTAGGGTTAGGGTTAGGGTTAGGGATAAGGATTTCGCTGGGAGGTTAGCGTTATGGGTTAGGGTTAGGGTTAGGGTTAGGGTTAGGGTTAGGGTCAGGGTCAGGGTCAGGGTCAGGGTCAGGGTCAGGGTTAAGGATTTCGCTGGGTGATTAGCGTTATGGGTATGGATAGGGTTAGGGTTAGGGTTAGGGTTAGGGTTAGGGTTAGGGTTAGGGTTAGGGATAAGGATTTCGCTGGGAGGTTAGCGTTATGGGTTAGGGTTAGGGTTAGGGTTAGGGTTAGGGTTAGGGTCAGGGTCAGGGTCAGGGTCAGGGTCAGGGTCAGGGTTAAGGATTTCGCTGGGTGATTAGCGTTATGGGTAAGGATAATGCTGGGACCAAGAACAGGCTGAGGGTTTGTGGGGTCTCCGCACTTGGGGACGATCCAGAACTGTCGCGTGTGGAATGAGCCGTGAAAAGGCTCCGGTGACCGCACTCATGGAGAAGCGGGTCTCTGAGGCCGGGTGTGGGCGGCATCAGCTCCGGCGGGCGGAGGGCTGGGCGCTCCGGTCAGTGTTCCTGGGCCCCTCCCTGCTCCTGTCACCCGTCCCTGTGCCCGCGGCCCGGCCGGTGGGGGCGGTCAGACTCCCGTGGGTGCCGGGCGGCGGGAGGAACACGCTCCCAGGACCCAGCCTGTCTCCGCGGACGCGACAGCAGCCGCGCACGGGTGTCGGTGTCACACGCTGTTGACGGAGGAAGATCCTCACGTCGGATGCAGGGACAGGAGGAAACCGAGGCCGACGGCCGCCACCGCCGGAGCGACGTGGCCGCTGCCACAGGAGCGCCCGCCGCGCAGCCCACTGTCCGGTTCCCGGGCACCGAGTGCGGGTGCGGGGGACAGGGTTCCGCCGGCCGCTCCGGCCTCACCGGTCCGTCCCGGGGCCCGCAGATCCCGGGAACCGCGCGGCGCTGTCACCGGCCGTGTCCCCGGAGGTCAGGCACCCGTCCTCCCCCGCCAGGATCCCGCGTCCCCAGCCCCCACCCCGCCTACGGGTCCCCGGGTCCCCTGCCCCAACCCCGCCTACGGGTCCCCGTGTCCCTGCCCCGACCCCGCCTACGGGTCCCCGTGTCCCTGCCCCAACCCCACCTACGGGGTCCCCGTGTCCCCAGCCCCGACCCCGCCTACGGGGTCCCCGTGTCCCCAGCCCCGAGCCCCGCCTATGGGTCCCCGTGTCCCCTGCCCCGATCTCGCCTACTGGGGGCTGCCCTCCAGAACCAGAAGCTTTTTTATTTTTCTTATTTTTTTATTTTTTACAGACGGAAGGGAGCGAGAGAGCCAGAAACATCAATGAGAGAGAGTCATCGACCAGCTGCCTCCTGCACACCCCCGACCGGGGACGTGCCCGCAACCAAGGCGCATGCCCTTGACCGGAATCGAACCTGGGACCCTTCTGTCCGCAGGCCGGCGCTCTGCCTGCTGAGCCACACCGGTCTCGGGTGGCACCAGGAGCTCCTTGGTGCTGCCCCACCTCCCGCTGTAATGGGGTGTCAAGTGGGAACGTGGTCCCGCTGCCCGTGGGCGGACTGAGCAGCGCCCCCTCCCAGGTGAGGGCGCCTCTGTTTTGAGGGGAAAGAATGTTCTAGAATGAGGCTGTGCCGAAGGCCCTGCAACAGGACACACCAACCCGCCGCGCAGAACGGGCCTCTCGTCCGGGACTGACCCCTCCCCTCGGCTCCCCAGCGGCCGCCCGCGGAAATGGGGGAAACGGGTTAAAACAGCCGTTATTTCCGGGAGCTTAGGGTCCGCGTTCTCCTGTGCGCCCAGCGGACAGAGCGCCCCCGCGTGGCCAGCGGGGCAATCACAGCTGGAGGCGGCGCCCTAGAGCCTCTCTGCTGCCCCCTCGTGTGCACCCTGGGAACAGCGCCCGAGGGGCTTCGGGGTCGGGAAGGAGGTGCTGGAGCCGGGCCGCTGTGGGGCCTGCCTGTCCCTGGCACGGGGCTTGGCACGGCCGGAGCCCACCGCCTCTTGCCCACCACCCTGCGCCTGCCCGAGGCCGGCCCCTCCGCCTCCCTGCCCAGCAGCCCGAGCAAAGCCACGGCCAGGCGCAGCGCAAACCGTTTATTCTGCAGAAAAAGGGGCGCCGAGGAGCAGAGCCGAGACCCGGCCGAGAGCGGGAAGGCCGGCTCCAAAGACCTCGGAGAGGCTGAGGGGGCTGAGGGGGGTGAGGGGGCTGAGGGAGCTGAGGGGGCTGAGGGGGGCTGAGGGGGGCTGGGGGGCTGAGGGGGCTGAGGGGGGCTGAGGGGGCTGAGGGGGGCTGAGGGGGCTGAGGGGGGCTGGGGGGGGCTGAGGGGGCTGAGGGGGCTGAGGGGGGCTGAGGGGCTGGGGGCCGGGGCGGGGGGGGTGGGCTCGGCGGCGGGCTCAGGCCCAGGTGCAGCAGCGGCAGGCGGCGCCGAACACCAGGCCCTGCGGGCAGCGCTGCAGGAAGAGCCGGCCGCCCGCGCAGCTGTAGAAGGCGGCCGGGTCCTGGGGGTGCGGGTGCAGCCCGTCGGCCTGGCCCCGGCAGGAGGGGCCTTGTCCGGGGTCCTGTCCGGGGCCGGGGCCGCCCTCGGGCTCGGAGGGTGGGGCCGGGGCCGGAGCCTCGGGCTGGGGGCGCTCGGAAGGCGCGGCTGGGAGGCCTGGAAGGCAGGGAGGTTCAGCAAGGCCCCCGAGGCCCCGAGCCCACAGGCCAGGCAGTCAGCGACCACGGGACGGGGCTCCGCACCCCAACCCACCACAGCCGGGCAGGGCCACGCGGGGGCCAGCCACGGGGGCCTGGCGCTGGGTGCTGTGCGGGTCAGCGGCCTCCTGCCGCCCGCCGAGGGGGCCCGCGGGTGCCGGTGCAGACTCCCCTGAGAGAAGCAGCCGCCGCCCAGGCTCGGGCGCTGGGGCCCCACCACCCACCGGGGGCCTTGCCGTCGGGAAGAGGGTGCTCCAGCCTCAGCCCCGGGCCTCGGGCTCGCCAGGGAGGGACGCCCTGCCCTGGCCCCGCCCCGGGCCCCGCCCGCCCCAGCTCACCCAGCTCCGAGCGCAGCGTCCGGATGAGGGGGTACCGGCCCCGGCCGCAGGAGGAGCCCGCGAAGTCGTCCATGTCCAGCGCCCAGACCATGGCCCCGCCCAGGCCCTTCCCCTTCAGGTAGCTGACCTGGGGGGGGGGGAGCCTGAGGCCGCGGGCAGTGCCAGCCCAGCTCCCCAGACCGGCCGCTCCCGCCAGCCCCCCAGACCGGAGTGGCCGAGGCTCCTGGCCTGGGTGCTGGACAGCACGTCACGGAGAACGTCCGTCCCAGCAGGAGGTGTGGGTGGGGGGGGCGAGGTGAGAGGTGAGGGGTGAGGGGTGAGGGGTGAGGAGTGAGGGGGATGAGGGGTGGGGTGAGGGGGGGCGGGGTGAGGAGGGGTGAGGAGGGGTGAGGGGGATGAGGGGTGGGTGGGTGAGGGGTGGGCAGCGTGGGCCCCTCAGATGGAGGCTGGCCTCCAGGCCTTCCCTGCCCAGGTGCTGCCTGCTGGTCTGGCTGAGCTGTTGCCATGGGAACGAAAGCTCCCCAAGGCCTGCGTGGCTCCCTGCCTGCCCTCCCGGGCCTCTCTGCTGCCCCCCAGCTTCCTGGGGGCAGCAGGGCCGTTCCCTCCCCCCTCTTCCCGCCGGCTGGCTCCCCGCAGTCAGGCTGGGGCGGAGTGGGCTGGCTGACCCCTTGCTGACCCCATCTCCCTCTCCAGCTGCCCCCCAGACCTGCCCCGACCGTGAGGCCCAGCTGTGCGTCCTCCCCCATCCTCCCCCAGCCTGGCTCTCCCTCCTCCAGCCCCAGGGCTCTGTCTACACTGCTGCCTGCAGGGTGACTGACGGGGACACTCAGGTGGGCGACCCTGACCCTGACCCTGACTCTGACCCCGACACTAACCATAGCCCCACCCTAACCCTAACCCTTCCTAACCCCAAACCTAGTCCCAGCCCTGACTCTGACCTTGACCTCAGCCCTAACCTAACCCTCTGCAGGAGCTGACGATGTCACACCAGGGGAGCCGGCCCGAGAACAGTGAAACCAGCGTCCCCGCCGCCGGCTGAGCAGCGGGCGCTCGGGTCGGTCTGCGGTCAGCTGGGTGCGCAGGCCCCTCCCGCACTCAGCCACGTCTCCCGTGGCGCTGGGGGCCACGGCTCTCGCTGCCTCTCATTGCTGGAGCCACAGGGACCAAGTGCCGCCGGGCAGAGCGTGGCCGGACGCCCCGCAGCCCCTCCGAGAGTCGGCCCGGTCACTGGTCACTGGTCACTGGTCTCTGGGTCCCGGGGTCCCGGGGTCTCTGGGTCCCGGGGTCACTGGGTCCCGGGGTCTCTGGGTCACTGGGTCCCGGGGTCACTGGGTCCCGGGGTCTCTGGGTCCCGGGGTCACTGGGTCCCGGGGTCACTGGGTCCCAGGGTCTCTGGGTCCCGGGGTCACTGGGTCCCGGGGTGACTGGGTCCCGGGGTCACTGGGTCCCGGGGTCTCTGGGTCACTGGGTCTCTGGGTCCCGGGGTCACTGGGTCCCGGGGTCTCTGGGTCCTGGGGTCATTGGGTCCCGGGGTCACTGGGTCCCGGGGTCTCTGGGTCACTGGGTCCCGGGGTCACTGGGTCCCGGGGTCTCTGGGTCCCGGGGTCACTGGGTCCCAGGGTGTGAGCGCCCCCGCTCCCGCCCGCCCGGACCCCGCAGGGCGGGCCTCACCTTGGCCTTGAGGCTCTCGGCATCGTCGAAGCCCACCCACTGGTCGCCGCGGGAGGCGTAGGGCGCCTGCTGGCCCGGGAGCCGGTGCCGGGCCGCCCCCGTCCAGGCGCACACCTGCGGGAAGAGGGCGGGCGGCGGGCGGCGGGCGGCGGAGGCCCTGCTCCGAGCCACAGACAGAGCCCGTCCGGAGCCCGGAGCCCGGAGGACGGGTGTGTGTGTGTGTGTGTGTGTGTGTGTGTGTGTGCGTGCGCGCGTGTGTGAGAGAGAGACAGGCCATGTGACCCCGACCCTGGCGTGCCCGATGCCCGGTGTGTGTGTGGGGGGGGCGTGTGCCCAATGCCCGTGGGGGGCGTGTGCCCGATGCCCAGTGGGGGGAGGCATGTGCCCAATGCCTGTGGGGGGGGGTGCCCGATGCCCGTGGGGGGCGTGTGCCCGATGCCCGTGGGGGGCGTGTGCCCGATGCCCGTGGGGGGGCGTGCCCGGCGTCCTACCTCGTAGTAGGCCAGCAGCCCCGCCTCCCGGGTGAAGGGGCCTGGGGCGCCGGGCCCTGTGGCCGGGGCCCCCACCCCGCTGTCCGCGGGGGAGGCCAGGGTGAAGGTCCGCCCGTAGGTGGGCACGCCGAGCACCAGCTTGCCGGCCGGGGTCCCCTTCTGCAGCCACAGCTGCACCGCGTGGTCCTGGGGGTCAGTGTGCGGCCTGAGCCTCGACGTCCGAGGGGGGGCCCTAGGCATTCCCGCCGCCCGCCCGTCCATCCGACCGCCCGCCCGTCCATCTGTCCATCTGTCCGTCCGTCCATCTGTCCATCCACCTGCCCGTCTGCCCACCTGCCCGTCCATCCGTCCGCCCGCCCGCCTGTCTGTGGACTCGCTCAGTGAGACACGGCAGCCACGCCCTGAGCCCACGGTGATAGACCCGTCCCAGGAGCTCGGACGCCGTGAGCCCGGCAGCCAGTGCCGGCCTCCTCACCTCCTCACTCCCAGCCCCAGGCCTCGGCCGGTGAAACGGACACGCACCCCCCGCCTCCGGCCTGAGGCTGCCAGGACGGCCGGCGTCCAGCCCGAGGGGCCTGCAGGGCGGCGACCAACCCCGCTCCCTCTCCTCGATGCTTCTCCCCTCCCCTTCCTCCCGGAAACACACACAGAGAAAGTGGCCGGCCTGGGGGGCTGTGGCCTGGGAGACGCCCCAGAGCACCTTCCGGAAGGCGGCGGTGCCGGTGCCGGGGGCTCAGCCCGGGAGGAAGGTCCCTCCTGGTCGGCTCAGCCTCGTCCTGGGTCTGACACCAGCCCAGACGCACACGGTCCGGCCCGGCTGCCCAGGCGCCCAGGACCCCACGCCCGCTCCCGCCCGCGAGCCGCTCCCCCGGGGCCTGAGGCTCAGAGGAAGCACTGGACGGGGCTGGCCCCCCACTTCCCCACACACACACCGCCACGCACACACCCACGGCCACGCACACACACCCACGGCCACGCACACACACCCACGGCCACGCACACACACCCACGGCCACGCACACACACCCACGGCCACGCACACACCCACGGCCGCGCACACACCCACGGCCACGCACACACCCACGGCCACTCACACCATGGCCACGCACACAGACACACCCAAAGCCACGCACACAGACACACCCACGGCCACACACACACCCACGGTCACACGCACACACCCATGGCCACACACCCACGGCCACTCACACCACAGCCACGCACACACATCCACGCGCACACACCCACGACCACGCACACACACATGCACACACAGCCACGCACACGTCCACGGCCACACACACACAACCATGGTCACGCGCACACACCCACGGTCACGTGCACATACCCACGGTCACGGGCACACAGCCACGGTCACGGGCACACACCCACAGCCACTTACACCACAGCCACGCACACACACCCCTACCCCCACGCACACACACCCACGGCCACGCACACACACACACATGCACACACAGCCACGCACACGTCCACGGCCACACACACGCACCCACGGCCACACACACGTTCATGGCTACACGCACGCACCCACGGCCACGCACACACACGGCCACGCACGCGCACACACACACGGCTACGCACCACGTTGAGCTCAGCGGCCGCCCCGCGCTCCCCGGCCCTCGGGAAGAGGGCGCTGTGGTGGCCAGTGCTCCGCTCCCAGGAGCCGTGCAGGTCGTAGGCCATGAGGCTGATGAAGTCCAGGCTCCTGAGGGCGGGAGGGGCGGTGAGCAGGAGCGGCCTCCCCCCACAGGGTGAGGCGGGCGTGTGCGTGTGTGAGTGTGTGAGTGTGCGTGAGTGTGTATGTGTAATGTGTGAGTGTGAGAATGTGTGTGTGTGTGAGAACGTGAGTGTGTGTGAATGTGTGAGAGATTGTGTGAGTGTGAGAATGTGTGTGTGTGTGTGAGTGCATGTGTGAGAATGTGTGAGTGTGTGTGTGAGTGTGAGAATGTGTGAGTGTGCGTGTGAGTGTGTGAGTGTGCATGTGAGTGTGTGAGTGTGTGAGTGTGCGTGTGAGTGTGTGAGTGTGCGTGAGTGTGTGTGTGTGTGTGTGTGTGTGTGAGTGTGTGTGTGTGTGTGTGAGTGTGTGTGTGTGTGAGTGTGTGAGTGTGTGTGTGAGTGTGTGTGTGAGTGTGTGTGTGTGTGTGTGAGTGTGTGAGAGTGAGAGTGTGCGTGTGTGTGTGAGTGTGTGTGTGCGTGTGTGTGTGTGAGTGTGAGTGTGTGTGAGTGTGTGAGTGTGTGTGAGTGTGTGAGAGTGAGAGTGTGTGCGTGTGAGTGAGAGAGTGTGAGTGTGAGAGTGAGAGTGTGTGTGTGAGTGTGAGTGTGTGTGTGTGTGTGAGTGTGTGAGTGTGTGAGTGTGTGTGAGTGTGTGTGAGTGTGTGTGAGTGTGTGTGTGGGGTGAGAGTGTGAGTGTGTGGGGTGAGTGTGTGCGTGTGTGCGTGTGTGCGTGTGTGAGTGTGTGAGTGTGTGAGTGTGTGTGAGTGTGTGTGAGTGTGTGAGAGTGAGAGTGTGTGCGTGTGAGTGAGAGAGTGTGAGTGTGAGAGTGTGAGTGTGTGGGGTGAGTGTGTGCGTGTGTGCGTGTGTGCGTGTGTGAGTGTGTGAGTGTGTGAGTGTGTGTGAGTGTGTGTGAGTGTGTGTGTGGGGTGAGAGTGTGAGTGTGTGGGGTGAGTGTGTGCGTGTGTGCGTGTGTGCGTGTGTGAGTGTGTGAGTGTGTGAGTGTGTGTGAGTGTGTGAGAGTGAGAGTGTGTGCGTGTGAGTGAGAGAGTGTGAGTGTGAGAGTGTGAGTGTGTGGGGTGAGTGTGTGCGTGTGTGCGTGTGTGCGTGTGTGAGTGTGTGTGAGTGTGTGTGAGTGTGTGAGTGTGTGTGAGTGTGTGAGTGTGTGAGTGTGTGTGAGTGTGTGTGAGTGTGTGTGAATGTGTGAGTGTGTGAGTGTGTGTGGTGTGAGTGTGTGCGTGTGACAGTGTGTGCGCGTGGGGTGAGAGTGAAGGGGTCAGGAGGGCGGGGGCCACCCCAGGCCCAGGCCCGGACTCACCGGGCGATGCGATCCACCTCGTAGCCGGCGGCGACGGCCTGGGCCCCGGCGGGCACGGCGGCGCTCAGCAGCAGGCGCTCCTTCCCGGTGGCCGCGGCCTCCCGCTCGAAGGCGGCCGCCAGCTCCTGCGGGGCGGCTCCGTGAGCGGCGAGGCCCGGTGAGGCCCCCCCGCCTGCGCCCGGCCTACCTGCACCAGGAGGGTGAAGCGCGGCCGGTCGGCGGGCGGGCTGCCCCGGCCGCCCGGGTACTCCCAGTCCAGGTCGAGGCCGTCGAAGCCGTGTCTGCGCAGGAACGCCACGGCCGAGGCCACGAAGGTCTGCCGGCTCTGGGCCGTGGCCACCATGTCCGAGAACCTGCGGAGCGGCGAGCGGCCACAGGACCCCGTGGGCGGCGGGCGGGGGCCGGGCTCCCGGCGAGCGAGGGCCGGGCCGGGAGCGGGGACCGCCCGCCACGCGCCCAAACACGGCGTCCGGCACCCTCGGAGCTGAGCCGCAGCCCTGCCCAGAGGGGCGGCCCCCCCAGACCAGGCCGTGTCCCCTCTACCCCCCCCGCCCCCAACCACACCCCAGCCAGCCCGCCCGCTCACGCCACTCACTTCTGGGAGCCGAAGTTCCAGCCGCCCACGGCCAGCAGCGTCTTCAGCTGGGGGTTCCTGCAGGACGGGCCCAGGCTCAGCCCGTGGCGGGCGCCCGCGGGTGGGGGTGGGGCGGGCACAGGCAGGGGCTCTAGGCAGGGGCGGGAGGGACCCGCTCCGGCCAGGAGGACCCAGCAGGCTGAGGACAGACCCTCCGAGGGTGTGGCCCAGGTGGCCGGCCCCAGAGCTGATGGACGGAAGGACAGATGGACGGACAGAGGGACAGGTTTTAGGACGAAGGATCCCACCTGGACCTAAACCAAGGGCCCGAGGTCCCTGTCCACCTCGCTGCCCTCACGGAGCCCAAGAAGCCCAGAGAGGGAGAGGGACTGCCCATGGCCATGGTGAGAGGCCACGGCCATGGGGAGAGCCACGGGGAGGGGCCACGGAGAGGGCCACAGCCACAGGGTGGGCCATGGCCGTGGGGAGGGCCGTGGGGAGGGGCCACAGCCACAGGAGGCCACGGCCAGAGGGAGGGGCCACGAGAAGGGGCCCACGGCCACGGGGGCCACGGGGAGGGTCGCTGGGAAGGGCCACGGGAGGGCTGTGTGGCTGCAGAGCTGGGCGGGCTCGGCCCCCGCACTCGCCTCTGCTTCAGGCCGTTGAAGTCGCGGTACAGCTGCTCGTCGTTCCACTCGACGGGGCGGAGCCGGCAGCCCTCCATGCCCGCGAAGGCGTAGACCAGGTGGGTGCACAGGCCGGGCTCCACGTCCTGCGGCAGGAAGCGGGCGGGCCCCTGGCGGTACTGCGCCCAGTTGGTGAAGTAGCAGACCAGCTTCTCGGGGGCGGCTGGGCGCGGAGAGGACCCGTCAGCAGGGAGCGGCCTGGCACAGGGGGCGTGGCCCAGCGGGGGAGGGGGAGGGGGAGGGAAGTGGGGGGGAGGGCAGGGGGGAGTGGGGCAGAGCTGAGCTGAGGAAAGGGGAGAGGGAAGGGGAGGGGGAAGAGGCACAGCTGAGCCAGGGAAGAGGGGAGGACGGGGAAGGGGAAGGGCAGGGAGGGGCTGGGGAGGGGGCAGAGCCTCCGGACAGGGGCACGCACCGAGTGGGAGGAGCAGCAGGGCCAGCAGTCCTGCGGAGAGAGGTCGAGGGTCAGCGTCGCCCATCCTGGCCCCGAGGCCCAGGCCACTGGGGCGGCTCAGGACAGACCCCCCGCAGCCGGCCCCTCTGCCCGAGGGACCCAGAGGGCCGAGTCCAGGCTTCCCCCCTAGACCCCCACCCCTTAGGCCTCCACCCCCCAGCCCCCCGCTCCCCAGGCCCCCGCCCCCCAGGCCCCCGCCCTGAGGCCCCAGTTTCCTGAGCCCGCCCTCGCCCTCGGAAGCAGGGAGGGGCGGGACATGGGGACACTGACGGGGGGGGGGGGGGGGGGAGGGAAGGGGAGCTGGGCTGGCCAGGCTGTGGTTGAGGCGGGCAGAGCCAGCCCCCACCTGAGGCTGTGCCGGAGGCAGCTGAGGGCACTGGGGCCTGGGTGAGGTCTGGCCTCGGCTCCCCTCAACCTGATTCACAAGGAGACTCAGAGCTGTGCCCCATGCCCTCTCACGGGCACCCGTGTGGGGTCGGCCAGAGCCTTGGCAGAGCCGCCTCTGGGACAAAGCCAAGGCTGGGGCTGGGGCAGGGGCAGGGGAGGAGGCTGGGGCTGAGACCGGGGCAGGGGGCAGGGGGCAGGGGCAGGGCTGGGCGCTCTGAGCGGCTCTGGGGAAGGGAGAGAAAAGGCTCGTCTCAGCAGCTGAGGAAACTGTCCTGTAATAGGCCGTCTCAGGCTGACAGCCCCGGCCCCCAGGACCGGGATGGGGCCCCAGGGCCGGGATGGGGGTCCCCAGGACTGGGATGGGGGCCCCCAGGACCGGGATGGAGGCCCCCAGGACCGAGATGGGGGCCCTCAGGGCCGGGATGGGGGCCCCCAAGGCCGGGATGGGGCCCCCAGGACCGGGATGGGGGCCCTCAGGGCTGGGATGGGGGCCCTCAGGGCCGGAATGGGGGCCCCGCAGGCCAAGGGTCAGTAGGAGGGGCCCCCCTCCAGGTGTCCCCGACCTCTCTCTGATGGTGCCCACTCACCCGTCCAGGCCACGGAACCGGCCATGGCGTCGGCGTGGCAACAGGCAGCCGGTGACAGCTCTGTGCCCTCGCCTTTTATCCCGTCTCCCCACGGCCGCCAGGAGGGGGCGGGGGGCGCGGAGGGTTGTGCAAACGGGACGCGGCCTTCCTTGGGCAACTCCCGCCCGGACCCGCAGGCACAGGGCCGGCGTTGCACAGGCGCCAGGGCAGGAAGCGTTTCCCAACCGGGGACGGCTCTGCCGCCGCGGGGGCTGGCGGGGTGGGCGGGGGCCGCGTGGCCTGTCATGGGGTTCGGGGCAGTGACTCAGGGTCAGGGCGCTGCCCCCCCCGCCCCCCGAGGGGACAGGTGACGCTGGCCCAGCCCTCCCACCAGGGGACAGGTGACGCTGGCCCGGCCCCCCCGCCCCCCGAGGGGACAGGTGACGCTGGCCCAGCCCTCCCACCAGGGGACAGGTGACGCTGGCCCGGCCCCCCCACCAGGGGACAGGTGACGCTGGCCCAGCCCTCCCACCAGGGGACAGGTGACGCTGGCCCAGTCCTCCCACCAGGGGACAGGTGACGCTGGCCCGGCCCCCCCCCCCGAGGGGACAGGTGACGCTGGCCCGCCCCCCCCCGACCCCCGAGGGGACAGGTGACGCTGGCCGTGCATTCCGGCAGCAATATCTCTGTGGCCGTGACCGTGACCGTGACCGGCAGGAACACGCGAGGGGGGGCTCCGCGTGGCTCCTCCAGCCGGAACCACGCTGCCACACGGCCCCAGGCAGGAGGGAGCCGATCCAGCTGGGACGCTGACTGGCTCCCATGAAAGAGGCACAGACAGGCTGGAGGCTTCCGCTCGGCTCAGCGTTGATAGGAAATCAGCTGTCAGCCCGGCCGGCGTGGCTCCGGGGCTGAGCATCGACCTAGGAACCAGGAGGCCCAGGTTGGGGGCTCCATCCCCAGCGGGGGGCATGCAGGAGGCAGCCGATCAGTGATTCTCTCATCATTGATGTTTCTATCTCTCTAAAATAAATTTTAATGTTTTATTATATGCTAGAGGCCCGGTGCACGACATTTGTGCACTGGGAGGGGGTCCCTCAGCCCGGCCTGTGCCCTCTCGCAGTCCGGGAGCCCTCAGGGGCGGGAGGTGGCCCGGCCATCAGGGGAAGGCGACGCCCCATCACACCTCGGCTGCTGCCACTGCCGGCAGCGCAGGCCTCGGCCGGCCCTGGTTATCTGAGCTTTGGGTGGCCCTGGGGGGCTGGGCAGCTGCCATCCGAGGCTCACCTGTGCCTGGAGCCCGGCCTGGCCATGCGCCTACTGCCCCAGCAGGGCTGAGGGGACTGGTGCCGCCATCTTTGAGGGCGGGGCAGTCAAATAGCATATTCCTCCTTATTGGCTGTGGGCGCTGCCATCTTTGCGATGGCCCGAGGGTCAATTAGCATATTCCCCTTTATTAGATAGGATGATGAGAATCATTGATCAACTGCCTCCTGCACACCCCACACTGAGGTCCGAGCCCCTTAACTGGAATCCAACCTGGGTCCCTTCAGTCCACAGGCCACCGCTCCATCCACTGAGCCACACCAGCTAGGGCTGAAACCAATTTCTTAATAAAAAGATCAGCAATTATATTAATAAAAAGAAAAACCATGAGTGATTCTGTCGTCAACACTGTCACTGTCTGTACAGCTAGGAAGCTCTCGGGTGGGTTTGCTGGACTCCGCAAAGAGCAGTGGGTGGCGTGGCTGGGTCAGGAACCGGCGCAGACAGAGGCAGACCCTGCGGAGCCATAAACACTCGAACCAGCTGAACAGAGGCGCGAGCGAGCGCACCGCTGACGTGGCCGTCGGTCACCTGAGCCCACGTCCGGCGTCCCCTGCCCTCGGACAAAGGCCCATTGAGCCCTCGGCCTGCGGCTGTGGCCTCGCCGGCCGCTGTCTGCCCTTTCCTGGTCCCGGTGGACCGTGTCAGGGGCGGAGCCCGGAAGGGTTGGGGACGCCATGCAGCCACCCGCCAGGCCTCCCCGGCTCCGCGTCAGCGAGTGCCCCTCCCCCTCCCCCTCCGGCCTCCCCCTCCCCCCTTCGGCCTCCCCTCCCCCTCCGACCCCCCCTCCCCCTCCCCTCCGCCCTCCCCCTCCCCCCTGCACCCTCCCCCGCCCCCTCGCAGAGCTCCCCGTGCGGGGCCGCTGTCCTCATCGCGGCATCTGACACACGGACACAAACCCGCCTCCCGCCTGGGCCGCCGCCGCCTTAGAGACGTGTCCTCCCTGCCTGTCCCCGCAGACCGGACACCGGAGGCACAGCCCGGCATCAACCCAGGAGGAACCGGCGGAGGGGGCCCGGGGAAGGGGGAACCGGGGGGAGGGGGAACTGGGGGGAGGGGGCCCGGGGGGAGGGGTCCCGGGGGAGGGGGAACTGGGGGGAGGGGGCCCGGGGGGAGGGGTCCCGGGGGAGGGGGAACTGGGGGGAGGGGGCCCGGGGGGAGGAGGAACCGGGGGAGGGGGAACCGGGGGAGGGAGCCGGGGGGGAGGGGGAACTGGGGGGGAAGGGGGCCCGGGGAAGGGGGAACCGGGGGGAGGGGGAACCGGGGGGAGGGGGAACTGGGGGGAGGGGTCCCGGGGGAGGGGGAACTGGGGGGAGGGGGCCCGGGGGGAGGAGGAACCGGGGGAGGGAGCCGGGGGGGAGGGGGAACTGGGGGGGAAGGGGGCCCGGGAGGGAGGAACCAGGGGGGAGGGGGCCCGGGGGAGGGGGGCCCCGTGGAAGGAGGACCTGAATGAAGGACAAACAGGACACCCAGGGCGCCAGGGCCCACAGACCCTGGAACAGCAGACGGCGGGCAGCAGGGGGCCGGGAGGGGGGGGAGAGACAGCGGGCAGCGGGGCGGGGGGGGGTGGGGGAGGCCGAGACAGCGGGCAGGGGGGGCTGGGGGGGAGACAGTGGGCAGCGGGGCGGGGGGGGGAGACAGCGGGCGGGGGGGAGATGGCGGGCAGCGGGGATGGGGGGTGGGAGATGGCAGGCAGCGGGGCGGGGGCCACGGGCAGTGGGGGGTGTGGCGTTGTGGAGACAGGGTGGGGTGAGCCTGACACCGGGTGTGGGCGGATGCTCGGCCCCGGGCCCTCTTCACCCCGTAAAGAGCGCGGCCAGAGCGTGGCCTGGAGCCCTGGCCGGGCAGAGACGGCTGGGCCGGGGGACCCCCCCCCCTGCCCCCCGAGCCTCCAGCAGGGCTCAGGGCTCCCTCCGACAGCTGACCCTGAGGAAAGCGATGGCCCCACACGACAGCCTGCCCCCACCCGTGGGGCCCGAGAAGCCGCCGGCCGGTGAGTCACCGCCATGGGGGGCCGGCAGGCAGGCCACGTGTCTAACACCTCCACGCGGACACAGGGACACGGGGCCCCGTGGGCGGCTCGGGGTTTCCTCATGCCCAGGGGCCGTTTCTAAAAATATTTTTAATTATTTTTTCCCAGAGAGAAAGGGAGAGGGATAGAGTTAGAAACATCGATGAGAGAGAATCATCCATCAGCTGCCTCCTGCACGCCCCCCACTGGGGATGTGCCCGCAACCAAGGTACATGCCCTTGGCCGGAACCGAACCTGGGACCTTCAGTCCGCAGGCCGGCGCTCTGTCCACTGAGCCAGACTGCCGAGGCTGGTGTGCACCGAGTCTGACACCTGGTAAATCACCGGGAAAAGCCCTTCTCCGCGCCGGATCGCACACCGTGGGAAGCCCGGGGTGGCCAGCAGGAGACGCACCTCTGCTGCCACCTAGTGCGCAGCTGGGGAATGACAGGAGCGTCTGCGGGGAGATGAACACCCTGTGCAGGTCCCCGGGGAAACTCACAGCTCTGGTGCCACCGAGTGTCCAAGTTGGGAAGAACAGCCATGTGGTGGTCACCAGGGAAAGGTCTCTCCCTACCCCCCTCCAATGAGTGCACATTTGGGGGAACCCCCAGGGCAAGTCCCAGAAACGCTGCTCTCTGCCCTCGCAGTGTGACCAGAGCCAGGACATGCTCCTGGTGCCCTCGTGTGCCGTCAGGAGTGACACCCAGTGGGCTCGCCGGCAGCCCTCACCGGACACCGCCCGCCCGGCAGCCCTCACCGGACACCGCCCAGCCGCCCGGCTGCCCTCACCGGACACCGCCCGCCCGGCTGCCCTCACCGGACACCGCCCGCCCGGCGGCCCTCACCGGACACCGCCCGCCCGGCGGACCAGGGGCCCGCACGCTCTGGCCTGCCCGCAGGACTTAGCCACACTGTTTTCTTCCAAACGCTTTTATTAGTGGCCGTGGCCGTGGCCTGTGGCCGTGGGGTTGAAGTTAGTGGTTTCCTCAGGTGAGCCCACAGATCCGTCACCGCAGACACGGCTCCGGTGGGAGAGGTTAACGAGATCCCCTCCACCCAACACCTCCCTTCACCCCCCCTTCCCCGCGCCGGCCACACGCCCCCCGGGACAGCACGGGCACGCACCGCGCCCGGGCCCTCCCGGGGGAGAGCGGAGGCCGAGAGCCATTCCCCGCCGTGAGGGCCAGCCGCACCATCAGCTTCACCTCCGCCCGGGCAGCCGGATCACCGAGGTCCTCACGCCTGGAAGCTTCTAGTCCGTCAGCGAGGGCCGGCCTTCCTTAGACACGTCTGCCTCCCAGGTCCTTCTGAGCGGTGGACGCTGGACACTGAGCGCTCAGCCCGACCTGCCCGTCAGCTCCTCGGCTCCTGCCGCTGTCAGACGCTCCCGTCCGCGGCTCTTCCCACGGCCTCCGGGCTGCCAGGAGGGTCTCCGATTCCAGCCCCGGGCCCGGTCATGGTGGGGTTGGCTTAAGTTAGGTCAGTTCCTTTCTCACCCGAGACCAGGGGCGGGGGCAGCCCCGGAGCCAGCCCGGCCTCTGGCATCCTCGCTCGTGGCACTGAACTCTATGGGCACTTCTCCCAGCGCTCAGATCCCCCCCCCCCCCCGCCAAACATTGGGGGGGGCACTGCACCCCCCCTCGCCAAACATTGGGGGGGCACTGCTCCAGGGGCAGGCGGGCGGACGGGAGGGCGCCCCCGGGTCTAGCTAATGGTCGAGCTGAGCCTCCGGCGGTGTCACCGGCAGCCGCGCCCGGAAGCCCTCCGGCTCAGGGCAGGTCGGTGACCCTGGTGTCACCCAGGTTGACGCCGACGTGCAGCTTGCCGTCCTTGGCGGCCGCCCAGGCCATGGACTCCGAGGTCCAGCGGGCCGCCCAGGCGCCCGCGCTGTCGAGCAGGATGACGCCCCCCAGGCCTCGGAGCTTGGACTGCATGTGGCCCAGGGCCAGCGCCGCCGCCTCCTCCAGCGTCTTTCCTGAGCGAGGACGGGAGAAACGCCCGTCACCGCCACGGGCCGTGGGCTGTGGGGGGAGGACCGAGCCGGGGATGCGGGCGGTCGCTGGCGAACGGAGTCCGTCCGAGAGCCGCAGGGACGGCCCACACAGGCCGCCCCGCTCTGAGCCGGCGCCGGCCCTGCCCCTGCCGCCTGCCCCCCCCCAGCTCGGAGCCGCTGCCTCCCAGGACAGCCGCACGCACGCGAGTGCAGACCCGGCAGAGGTGGCACAGTGTCACCCTGAGAGCCACACCCGCAGCGCGAAGAGGGCGAGGCCCGCCCCCCGGCCCACGTACCCTGCTCCACGTGGAAGAGCGCCAGCCGGGCCAGCGTCACCTTCAGGATGCTCTCCCCGTGGCCCGTGGTGGAGGCGGCCCCGACGGCGTTGTCCGCGTAGCCCCCGGACCCTGAGAGAGGCGGAGGCGCCTGCCTCAGTCCCGAGCGGAGAGCGTGAGTGACCTGCCTGCAGCAGCAGGTGCCCCTTCGGTGCCGCCCAGACCCGGGGCCTGCCCCCAGCTCCCCAGCGCGCTGGCCCGCGCCCGGAGGGCTCCGTGTGGCTGACCCTCAAACTGGAACTAGAGACGGGGCGGCGGGCAGCGTGGGGGAACCTCCGCGGCCTGATCTCCTGTCCCCCCCACGCCAGCCCAGCAGCACGCCCACAGGAACAGAGCGGCACTGCCCCCGCCCCGCCCCCCGGGACTGGGTGCTGGACAGCGGGGCGGGAAATGGGAGCGCGGACCAGGCCGGGCGGAGGGCAGGAGCCGCTGCCAGCCTACCTACGCAGGGCGTGTCGCCCACTCGGCCGACCATCTTGTTCACGATGCCCCCCGTGGAGGTGGCGTACGCCACGTCTCCCCTGCAGTCCAAGGCGACGGCGCCCACGGTGCCCCGGTCCCTGCGGCAGGCACAGAGCAGAGCGGCGCGCCACTCGGTTAGCGGGTCACACGCAGTGAGCGGTCACTCGGTTAGCAGGTCACGCGCAGTGAGCGGCCAGTGAGTGGTCACTCGATTAGTGGTCACGCACAGTGAGCAGTCAGTGAGCGGTCACTCGGTTAGCGGGTCATGCGCAGTGAGCGGTCACTCGGTTAGCAGTCACGCGCAGTGAGCGGAGAGTGAGCGGTCACTCGGTTAGCAGTCACGCGCAGTGAGCGGTCACTCGGTTAGCGGGTCATGCGCAGTGGCGGTCACTCAGTGGGTCCTCCTGCATGCCCTGGGATCAAGCCAAAGCCCGGGCCTGTGCCCTGACCGGAGGGGGGATCAAACCGTGACCTGGTTCAAAGGTCGACGTTCAACCCTGGAGCCACCAGCCGGGCCGAGGGGCACTCACTTCTGCTGGTCTGAGTTCTGAGCCTCCTGCTTCTCCCTCTCCAGGCGCTTCCTGCTTCTCTCCGTGACCAGCTGCTCCCCCGGCACCGTGGGGACCCCCATGGCGGCGGCGAACTCGGCGGCGCCCTGGCTGGTCAGGAGGCAGTGAGGCGTCTGGGCCGGAGAGAAGGGGCAGGGGTTGGTGTTTTAACCGGAGAGATCGGGTTAACTGTGCGGCTAAGCCCTCCTCCGCCCTGGGTACCCAGCCTCAGAAACGCCGGTCAGCGGCCCGCCTCTGTACGAGGAGCCTGGCTCCGAGCGTTCCGTTAGACACAAACCCAAACGAGGGCCTGTGGGTGGGAGGGGACTTACACGTGGCCTTTCTCCTCATCCTCCCGAGGACATTTACCGATTGGAGAGAAACACGGATGTGAGAGCGGCCATCAGCTGCCCGCACACGCCCTGACCAGGACGACGGGCCAGCGGAGCCACCGCCGGGGCCACGTGGGATCCCTGGCCCTGGTTGGGGCCTTGTGGGAGGCAACCAATCGATGTGTCTCTCACATCAGTGTTTTTCCTCTCTGTCTCCCCCTCCCTTCCATCCTCTCTAAAGATCAATGGGAAAATATCCTTGGTGAGGATTAACCAAAATATATATATATATATATATATTTTTTTTTTTTTTAATTAAAAAAAAAAAAGCGAGGGAGAAAAAAAGCAAGATTTTTATGTTCTACGTGTGGAGAGAAAGCCACGCAGGACGGTGACATGGGAACAAAGTCCTCGCCTTGTTCTTATAATCACACCATCTGGTCAGCATCCCGGCTCACGGGAGCGACGCAGCCCCACTCCCGCCCACATGTGACTTAGACGTTATCCCCCGATGTGTCCCTGCAGCCAGATCACGTGACCTCAGGTATGTCCCTGCAGCCAAATCACATGACCCCCCAGTGTGTCCCTGCGGCTGGGCCCCGTGGTCACCCCAGGGGCAGCGGCGACGGAGCCGTGGGGAGGGCGCCGGTCACACACCTTCTCCATGACCAGCCGCGCCAGCCGGATGGGGTTGGCGATGCAGCGGACGGCGGACACGGCGCCCGAGGACAGGTCCCTCCCACTCATGATGCTGGCGTCCATTTCCACGTCCCCGTTCGCGTTGAGGACGGATCCGCAGCCTGGGCCCAAAGGCGGGGAAAGCAAGAAAGGTGAGTGTGGACGTGGCTTCAGGGTGTGTCAGAGCCGCCTACTCCCTTCCCCTGCACTCCAGAGCCGGAGGAACAGGGATCCTCACTGACTCAAGAGGAAGGGAGAGAACACCAATGAGGAGAGAGCATCATGGATCAGCTGCCCCCTGCACGCCCCCCACTGGGGATGGAGGCTGCAACCCAGGCGTGTGCGTGTGTGTGTGTGTGTGTGTGTGTGTGTGTGTGTGTGTGTCTGGATCCCCAGCAGGGGGCGTGCAGAGTCAGCCAACCCATGTTTTTCTCATCCAAGCTTCTCTCCCTTCCTACTCACTTTCTCCCTTAAAAAATCAATAATCGTATTTAAAAAAACAAAATGAACCTGTCAGAATGGCCAACATCAACAAATCAACAAACGACAAGTGTTGGCGAGGTTGCTGAAAAAAAGGAATCCTCGTGCACTGCTGGTGGGAATGCAGACTGGTGCAACCACTGTGGAGAACAGTGTGGAGCTTCCTCAAAAAACTAAAAATGGAACTGCCATTTGACCCAGTGATCCCACTCCTAGGAATATATCCCAAGAAACTAGAAACACCAATCAGAAAGGATATATGCACCCCTATGTTCATAGCAGCACAATCTACAATAGCCAGAATCTGGAAACAGCCTAGGTGCCCGTCAGCAGATGATTGGATCCAAAAACTATGGTACATCTACACAATGGAATACTATGCTGCCATAAAAAAGAAGGAATTCTCATCATTTGCAGCAACCTGGATGGAAATGGAGAACATCATGCTGAGTGAAACAAGCCAGTCAATGAAAGAGAAACACCACATGACCTCACTCATTTATGGATAATAAAAAACATTATAAACTGATGAACCAAAAGATAGATATGGAGACAGTAAAGCAACAAGCAGATTGTCAAATTACAGCGGGGAGGGGAGGAGGGTCTGGGGGAGATAATAGATCAACCCAAGGACGTATACATGCATATAAGTACAACCAATGGACATAAAACTCTGGGGAGGGAAGGGATATGTGGGAGGGAGGGAGGGAGGGGGGGGGCAAAATAAAATCAATAAAATATGTAAAAATAAATAAAATAAAATAAAATAAAAATTTAAAAAAACAAAATGAGCATAATAAGGTACCCTAAGTCAGAAGCCCACAGCGCAGACTGAGTTCACCACCCAGACTTCTCGGACGGCTGTGTGGCCCGCGGCTGGCAGCCACGCTCGGAAAGAGGGCAGACACACACACACACACAAAAAACCACTCTGCATGGGAGTGACTCTGGCCTGACAGAGCGGGCCGGCAGATGCCGGGATCTGGGGACTAACGTGGGATTAACCCCTGGGGGTGATGGAAATGTTTTAAATCCTAAGAAGATGTCATAAAAAGCCTCTGGGCCCCAGCCGGTGGTGCTCAGTGGACAGAGCATCCACCTGGGGACGGAAGGGTCCCAGGTTCGATGCTGGCCAAGGCCACAGGCCCAGGTTGCAGGCTCCATCCCCAGTGTGGGGCGTGCAGGAGGCAGCCCGTCCACAACTCTATCATCATTGATGTCTCTCTTCCCGCTCCTCTCTGAGATCAGTAAAAACATGTGTAAGGGCTACTCATTCATATATTTAAAAAGCCTCTTGCGGTGTGAATGCCAGGAAGCGGGTTAAAGGGGGAAAGATTTAAAAATCCCTGAAGCCGCTCGGTCCACAGGCAATGGGGAGCGCGCAGCCCCCCTCCCCGGGCGCCCGGGTCCCGCACCCCGGAGGCCGCCCGCGGCGCACGCACCGGCGTTGAACTCGGGGTCGTCCTCCAGCGCGGCCACGGCGGCCTCCACGGCGTCCAGCGCGCTGCCCCCCGCCGTCAGCAGCCGGTAGCCCGCGGCGGCGGCCCGCGCCACGCCCTGGCGCACCCGCTGCTCGCGCTCCGGGGAGACCCGGCTGCCCGCGCCGCCGTGCACCACCACCACCGGCTCCATTCCGGCGGGCGGGGCGGAGGTCAGGCCCGGGCCCGGGCACCTATGCAGGGCGCAGGGGACAAGGTCCGGCCTCCGCCCCGGAGGAGGGCGGGCGCCGCCGGGCCAGCAGGGTCCGCGGCGCGGCTGGTTCCGCCGGGAAAGCCTGGAGCGTCCCGCCCCCGCCCCCGCCCCCGCCGCCGGGCCCCCGCCTCCAGGGCCCCCGCCGCCGGGGCCCCCGCCGCCAGGGTCCCCGCCGCCAGGGTCCCCGCCTCCAGGGCCCCCGCCGCCAGGGTCCCCGCCCCCAGGGCCCCCGCCGCCGGGGCCCCCGCCGCCAGGGCGCAACCAGCCCGGACGTGCGGGGCCCGGACGTGCGGGGCCGGACGTGCGGGGAGAGCCCACTCCCCGGGCCCGCAGGGCGCAGGGCCACAGGCCGGGCTGACGCTGGGGACCCCTCCGGGCCCCGCAGCCATTTCTGCGCGCACCCCTTCCCTCGCCTTCCCCGCAGGGTCTCTCCCGGCGCCCGCCCGCTCCGCTGCCCGGGGAGGGTGCTGCCCGGGAGGGGAAGGGTGCTGCCCGGGAGAGGAAGGGTGCTGCCCGGGAGGGGCAGGGTGCTGCCCCGGGAGTGGCAGGGTGCTGCCCAGGGAGGGTGCTGCCCGGGGAGGGTGCGCCTACCTGGGAGCCCGGCAGCAGGCGGGGCCCTCGCGGCTGCGCAGAAGGCGCGCTGTGAGCTGCGCACGGAGCGGGCGGCCGCTCCCTTTATAAGCCCCACCCACGTGACCCGTCCCTCCTGATTGGCGCGCAGGGAGCCGCCTTTCCCGATTGGCTGGCTCAAAGGGAGGGGCCGGCCTTTGCCCATCCAAGATGGCGGCCCCCGGGGGCGCCGCGGGTCGCGGGCTGGTCGTCGTTGGGCAGGAAATGGCTGTTTTCTCTCCGGCCCTTCTCTGTCCACACGCTTCTCCTCAGGGGCCGGCCGCCATGGCCTCCGGCCGCTCCGGGGCGGACCTGGCGCCTCTTGTGAGGCGGCCGCTGAGGGGCTCCGGGTCGCCGTGGCCGCGGCGGGCGTCCGGACGGAGAAGGGCGCCACAGGGGCTGAGGGGGCGGGAGGGTCCCCCTGGTGACGGCCGCCGGGGGAGCACACGCACTGCGGGCGGCGATGGGGGACGGGCCGGCCGTGTCCCCGCGGCGGAGGCGCCCGGAAACCGGGCCGCCGTGGACCCGACTCTGGGCCTCAGGCCGAGGCGCTCCAGCGGCCACGGCCACGGCCACGCGGGCTTTCTCCGCCCGCCTGCCCCCTGCCGCCCTGTTGTAGGCGAGTAACGGGCTGCGCTCGGCGGTTCGTGTTTTTAACTCCGCGGCTGCGGCCTGTGGTGATGGGACCCCACGGCGACGGGCGGGTGGGAGGCACCGGCCCTGCGGGGACCCCCTCCGGCGGGGCCTGCCCTGCGGCCCTGGCCCTCGTGCCCGGAAGTTCCTGGCTCTCCCTGGTTAAAAGAAAAGGAACCGTAAGAATTCCTGTTGTTCCTTTGATTGGGGAGTCTTAAATGTTTTTCATTTATTGTAAAACCAAGGACAGCCGAAACCGGTTTGGCTCGGTGGATAGAGCGTCAGCCTTCGGACTGGAGGGTCCTGGGTTCGATTCCGGCCAAGGGCATGTGCATTGGTTGCGGACACATCCCCGGTGGGGGGGGGGGGGGGCGTGCAGGAGGCAGCTGGTCGATGATTCTCTCTCATCGATGTTTCTAACTCTCTATCCCTCTCTCGTCCTCTCTGTGAAAAATCAATAAAATATATATTAAAAATAAAAAAACAAAACCAAGGACAACAATTGTATCACTTTTGACATGCAGGGCAATCTGTCTTTCGGGGTAAAGTACTCTAAAAATGAATCCTACAGTGTTCCCTTCAGGTCAAGTGTCTCGTTTAAATAAACTTGTTTAAAATGAAAAAAAAAAAAACAAAAAAAACACCACCACAAATACACACACACACACACACACACACACAAAAAAAAAACATTTCCTAAAATGTAAACCCTAGCCCTGACCAGTTTGGCTCAGTGGATAGGGCATCTGCCCACAGACTGAAGGTCCCATGTTTGATTCCGGCCAAGGGCATGTACCTTGGTTGAGGGCACATCCCCAGTAGGAGGTGTGCAGGAGGCAGCTGATGGATGATTCTCATTGATGTTTCTAACTCTATCCCTCTCTCTTCCTCTCTGTAAAAAAATCAATAAAATATATTTATTAATCAATAAAATATATTTTATTGATTTTTACAGAGAGGAAGAGAGAGGGATAGAGTTAGAAACATCGATGAGAGAGAATCATTGATCAGCTGCCTCCTGCACACCCCCTACTGGGGGATGTGGCCGCAACCAAGGTCCATGCCCTTGACCGGAATCGAACCTGGGACCTTTTAGTCCGCAGGCCAACGCTCTATCCACTGAGCCAAACCAGTTTTGGCTAAAATATATATATATATGTATTTTTTTAAAAAAGTAAACCCTAGGAAGGTTGTCAAACCCATTCAACCAAAGATTACATAGCAAAGTGACAAAGGGTATTAAAGACAAACGTAAGCTAGTGAAACTTCAGTTCCCATAACTAAGTTTCTTTGTAGCACCTGGTTAATATAACACACAATCATTTATAGATCGTTCGCTTAAGAAAAAGACTAACCAAAATAAGGTTCATCTTCTAACTTCGTTTGTCCTCGGTGAGGTCAGCAAAGGACACTAATTGGGTTTCCACGTTCACTCTCCCTGAGGTTGACATAAGCCATTCACCCTCTGGTTAGGGAGGAACATGCACATCATCTGTTCTAAGGGCCCCTGGCTTAGGGGAGACAGGGGTTACCAGATGGCTCCAGATCGCTGTTTAACTATTTCAATTTCCCTATTCTACTCATCCTGGCTTACTGGCCTGTGCCACTTACTCAATTTTCTTTTCAACATTTTTCTTTACAAACATCCTATATCTTTCACAATTTTTTTCTTTAGAAACCTTATAACTTTCAGAAATATCCAGCTTTAGAAACCACTTTCTTCTTCAAAATGCATTTTCAAGCCTCAAATTGTCTGTTATACCAAAACCATAATTCCTTTTCATAATTTTTGGATTTTTTAACCCTTAGAAGCCTTATAATGTTTAGGTGGCATGTAATTAACATTCCTCAGGTTGGCAATACATTCACATTTTAAGAGATATTTCAAGTGACATACAGGACTTATCCATTACTACGTTCAAATCCACCCTCTATATTTTCCCCAAGAGGCAACCTCAAACTAACGAATGTTCCAGTATCCTGTTACTTCAAAATATTTAGATGTTTATTCTTTAACCCAGCAAGGATCCAAGCCTGTATGCAATCTCTGACTTTGGGAAGTTAGGTGTCGGCCTAGGAGGCTGGAGGACAGGGAGGGAGGAGGGAGCAGGCCCCACAGCCTGTTCCTGGACCTCCAGCTGCTTGGGTTCAAAACTGTCACCTGGCTGAAACCGGTTTGGCTCAGTGGTAGAGCCTCGGTCTGCAGACTGAAAGATCCCAGGTTCGATTCCGGTCAAGGGCATGTACCTTGGTTGTGGACACATCCCCAGTAGGGGGTGTGCAAGAGGCAGCTAGTCGATGTTTCTCTCTCATTGAAGTTTCTAGCTCTCTATCTCTCTCCCTTCCTCTCTGTAAAAAAACAATAAAATATATTTTAAAAAAACAAACAAAAAAACCCTGCCACCTGTTTCCGTAGCGATAGCCTTCGAAGGTGTGGGCGACGCTGCTGTGGCCTCTGCCGGGCCCTGGGCCACGTGCTCTGCTGTGGTGAGCACTATGTCAGCCTTCGGCCTCTCTTACCTGTATGCACAGACCTGCTGAGCCTCTTCCGTCAGCAACTCTGCAGTTCTCTGACTGTCATCTTCTTGAGACGTCAGGCCAGCTATTGGTGACAAAATGTAATGTTTAGTATTTCTTGGCCCATCAGGTCCCTGGGGTCTGGCCCAGCGAATGTTCTCATTTGGTCTTTTAGTCTCGGTAGAAGCCGGAAGGCCCTGATGAACATGGGAGGCTCGGGGAGGGGCTGGGCAGAGGCATCAGCTGCAGGGACTGCGCAGGAGCCTGGCGTAGAGATTGGACTTGGGCCCCTGCACCTGCCCGGAGCTGGGCCAGGCAGGTGGGTGCGGGTGCGGGGGTCTCAGCCACGGTGCCCCCTGCGGAGCGGCTGCTCCGCCCCAGGCCCAGGCTGTGGCCTCACTCCACAAGCTCCAATGGCGGGGGGGGGGGGGGGGGGCGGGAAGCACCCCGAGACGGGCCAGGCTGGGACCCAGCTTGTGTGCAGCTGAGCTCACAGGGGCCTCAGCCAGCTCCCTGTCTAATCTGTCTGTCTCTCCGTGGGCTTGTCTCTCTCTTTCTCTTCACCTTTCTTGCTCTCTCTATCTCTCTATCTCTGCCTTTCCCCCTCCCCACTATGTCTTTCCCCCCTCTCTGTCTCTCCCCCTCTCTGTTTCTGCCCCTCCCTGTCTCTCCCCACCTCTGTCTCTCCCCCTCTCTGTCTCTCCCCCTCTCTGTCTCTCCCCAATCTGTCTCTGCTCTGCCTCTCTAGGGCTCACACTGGTGCAGTCTGCCAGGCCTGGGGCACAGAAGGCGGGACGGGGTGGGATCTGGTCACTCGGGCCAGGCCCAGCCCACAGACCACCCTGCCAGGGACGGAGCAGCGAGGACGGTTCGCGTGCATCCTGCCTCCTCCCTCAGCCCCAGGGACAGCCCCTGGGTGAGGTGGCCGCTGCAGCAGCACCCAGGAATGCTGCGGGCCAGGCGGCACGGGTGGCACGAGCGGCATGGGCCTCCGCAGCCTCCAGCTATTTCCTGGGCGGCGCCTCCCGGGAGGGCTAAGCCGTACCCTTGGGCGCCGCGCCGTGGACCTGCCGGTCCCTGCACCCCCTTCCAGGGACATGGAGGCCCCCGAGGAGAGGAACTGTCTGTGGGTGGCCCAGGGGGCCTCGGGACCATAGGGGGCACACGCACCCCAAACTGTGCCAAGAAGTCTCTCAGGAAAACAAGCTTATTGGAAATGTGCTGACCCTGAGAGCTCCTGCTTCAGCCCGTGCATTTGTGTGTGCCTCCCCCTCCCCCTCCCCTTTCCCCTCCTCCCCCTCCATCCCCCTCCTACTCCCTCCTCTTCCCCCATCTCCTTCTCCCCCTCCCCTCCCCCTCCCCCTCCATCCCCCTCCTACTCCCTCCTCTTCCCCCCCCTCCTTCTCCCTCTCCCCCCCTCCCCTTTTTCCTGCCTCTCCTCTTCCTCCCTCTCCCCCTCCTCCCTGCCCACCTCTTTCCTCCCCAGTCTGGGATCCACGCAGAGGCTGGCCAGGACCTGCTGGTGCCGCCTGGTTGGGGTGGGGTCCTAGCAGCCACTGGGCCTGTGGGAGGGGCTCCAGGAAGGTGGGTGCAGGAGGAAGGCCGTTCTGGGAGGAGTGGGCTGGGAGCCGCAGCCGCTGCACAGGCCGGGGACCTCCCCGCCCCCCACCTGGCTGCAGCCCCAAGGCCGGTTCTCCGCCCTGCGGTGACCTCAGGGGCAGCCACCTTGCCCTGGCCAGGTCCCGGTCCAAGGCCCACACCCGCCTGGGGCCCCCCTCTCTCTCGGTGCCCAGGCCCCCTTCCCGGGGCACAGCCAGAGCCCTGGCCTGGCCGCTCCACCCCTGCCCGGCTCCGGGGTCAGGCCGGGAGGTGAAGCCTGCGCCTGGGTGCTGAGGCGGGCAGCGGGCGCTGGGCGAGGCGTAGGCACGAGGTGCCCTCGGGCCTGTGGCCTGGCTGACGTGTCCCTGGAGCAGGTCCCGGTGCTGACACTGCCCGTTGGCGCGCGGATGGCGCGGGTGGGTGGGCGGGGAGGAGCTGCCTCCAGCCGGGCCCTGTGTCACCACCTGCACCCCCTCCTCCGGCCCCCGGGTCCTCCCTAAGGCTCCTCTGGGATGAGGGCAGTGAGGGTCTCACTACCTCTCCAGGACCCCGTTCCCAGGGGGCGCTCTGCCCAGCTGGGGCATGAAGCCAGGGGCGGTTTACAAGGGGAATGTGAGGGTCCGGGGTGTGCAGGCGGTGAGTGGCCTCAGGCTGGGGCAGAGCAGCGGGAGGGGGAGCAGAGTAAATGGGGGGCTGCTGGCGGGGGCGGCGCCAGGGGAGGCAGCAGTGATGGAGGGTTCGTGCCAGGTGTCACCAGGAGCCCCACCCTCTGTGGACAGAGCTGCGATCTCGCTCACTGGGGCAACCACGGGGGCAGTGCCACGTCCCTGGGACCCCCACCCCGACCCACCTTCCTTGGGGGTGTCTTGCTGAGTCAGCTCTCCTGATATGAGGAGAGATGGGGGGTGCCGTGGGCGGGGCGTCCGGTCCAGCTGGAGCTGCCAGCGGGGCCCAGGGGCCGGGCCATTGTGGGGCAGCTGGGCCAGCAGCCAGCATCCAAGCTCCTGCTGTGCGCCGGGCTCACAGAAGGGCTGTGGAACCCTGTTACAGGCGGCAGGGCCGAGCTCAGAGGGAAACGTGCGCTGGCCGCACAGCAGTGGGGATGGGCGGCCTGCGTGCTGCTCGGCCTGCCTCAGGGTCTGAGCCCCGAGCGGCTCATGCATAGCCGCGCCCCCGTCCCCCCAGCCCCCGAGAGCCCGGCTCTCCTAGCCCAGGGACCCCAGCGCCCTCGCTCCCTGCTTCGGGGAAGGAAGAAAAGATACCCTCTCCCTGTGGTGACAGCTGCGGGGCCACCAGGCGCCCCTCAGTCTGCCATCCGCGGCTCAGCACTTGGGGCCTTCCCGGCCAGGCCCCGGCCACACGCAGGGTCCGTGCAGGATCCGGGCCAGGCCCCGGCCACACGCAGGGTCCGTGCAGGGTCCGGGCCAGGCCCCGGCCACACGCAGGGTCCGTGCAGGGTCCGGGCCAGGCCCCGGCCACACGCAGGGTCCGTGCAGGGTCCCGGCCAGGCCCCGGCCACACGCAGGGTCCGTGCAGGGTCCCGGCCAGGCCCCGGCCACACGCAGGGTCCATGCAGGAGCCGCCGAGGGGCCTGGCCGGGGTGGGCCCGGTGCTGTGCTGCCCGTGCCAAGAGGCAGGCCTGGGCTGTCACAGACGGGGGAGCCCCCCGCCCGCTGTGCTACCCACCGCAGGGCCAGTTGGCAGCGGCAGCCGAGGCCAAGGCCAGTGGCAAGGCCGTGCCCAGCTCCTGCGGTTATGGGGGAGGGCCGTGGGGCAGCCCGGGGCGCCGGCCGGCACAGATGGTTCTCATTGCCGCCGCCTCTTCCTCAGAAAAACAGGCCGCCCGCCGCCCGCCGCCCGCTTTATCTCGGGTTCACGCCCCCCCTCTCCGCTGCCTCGGCCTGAGCTGGCCTGTGGGCTGCGTCTGCCCGCGGTCTGGCCATGACCCCGGCGCTCTCCGGGGGGGGCTGGGTGAGGGGGCAGGAGGGGGCTGAGGGGGGAGCAGCCCATTTCCCCGCTCCTGGACCGTCTCCATCCCGCTGGGTCCCCGGACTCTCCGGGGCTTGGGGTCTCCTGGCTGCACCAGGAAGGGTCAGGGGGTGAGAGCCGCGTGTGCCCGCTGTGCCCAGGCCCTGCCCCGACTGGAGGGGAGGACGCCCTGAGCGGGCAGAGCCAGGGCCAGGGCGGGCGGCTGAGGCCCCGTCTCACAGTCCGGCCTTCGGGGCGCTGGGGATTCAGAGCAGGAGGTGGCTCGGTGCCCACACCAGCCGGCCGCTCAGAGGCGGCCCTCCCTGCATCCTCCCAGCCCTCGTGTCCCCCCCTCCCCGCAGGGAAGGCCCAGGGCAGGAGGGAACGTGGCCGCTGCAGGCTCCTGTCTGGGTGGTGAGGAAAGCGGGGCCCGGCTGCCTCTGTCCACTGCGTCTGGCCAGGCCCAGGCCCTCCACACCCTCCTCCTCCTCCCTCCCCCCGGGCCGGGGTCACGGGGCAGCGCTGCTGTTTGCGATCCGCACCCCCAGGTCTCTAACCAGGGCTCCCGATGCCCACACCCCCAGGTAAGGGGGGCAGGGCCTGGGCCGGAGGGGGCAGAGGGTCACCAGGGGGCGGGTGCGAACAAAGGCGGCCGGCCTCCAGCCGCCCACGTGGGGCGGCAGGCGGGGGCGGCCAGCGGGCTCCGGGGCGGGGCCCTGGATCCGGGTCCGAGAGCAGCAGCGCCGCCGGGTGCCGGGCGCAGGAGGTCCCGCCGCGCGGCCCGCCGCCGCCGCCGCCCTCCCCTCCCCGGGGGAGGAGGGACGTGACATCACGGCCGCGGGGAGGAGGGCGGCGCCGGCACATCACTTCCTCGGCGCCCGGCCGGGCCGCGGGCGGACGGACAGACAGACAGACAGCGGACCGGCCGCCGAGGGCGCGCGGGGACCGGCGGGCGCGGCGCGAGGAGGGCCCGGCCCCCGGCGACCCCGGCCCATGGCCAGCCCGGCCCCGCCCGCCGCGGAGGAGCTGCCCGGCGCGGCGCGGCGCCTGGGCTCCAGGTGGGGGCCGGGGGGGCGCGGGGCTGGGGGGCGCGGGCGGGGGGCCGGAGGGCGCGGGGCCGGGGCGGGGGGCGGCGACCCGAACAAAGGCGGCGGCAGCGGCGGTGGCGGGAGCGGCGGGCGCGCAACGTGGCGAGGACGCGCCTCCCTCCCGGGGCGCAGGGCTGGGGGGCGCCGGGTGGGGAGCGGGGATGCGGGAGGGGGGCCCCCGAAAAGCGGGTGTGGGGGTGCTGGTCCCGCCCGGAGAGCTGGGGACCCCAAAGGCCCGCAGAGGGGGGCCGGGGGGCGGCTGGGATGGGCTGTGCCCCCGGACCCCCTCCCGGACTGGAAACTGGCCGCTCCTCCCCGCGGGGGCTGCCAGCCACTCCGCTCAGCCTGGCATCCCCCGCACAGTCGCCTGCTCAGGCCAGGCTGGGTCCCGGGCGGCCTCTGCCCGGCCTAGCGGGTGGCACTGGGAGAGCCTGCAGCGCCAGCCACCAGGTGGGTGTGTGCCGCCTCCAAAGACACCTGCCTCCAGGCAGACGCACCGCGATGGCACGGCCTGGGCTCGGCCCCGTGCCCGGCAGGGACGGCAGGGTGGCCCTGCCCAGGGCGGCGTGCCTGCCTGCTGACTCCAGGCCTGTGCAGGGTGTGCCACAGGGGGAAGCCCGGGGCCGGTGTCCAGACCAGCGAGCAGGCATGCGAGCTGGCAGCGCGGCTCTCGGTGGCAGCGCCCGGGGGTGAGCCCGACAGCACCTTCCCGGCCCCGACCTGAAGGACATGGTCACCCCTAAGACCCGGCCTCCGGCTGCGGGGCCCTCAGGGGGCTCGGGCAGCCCAGCAGCGGGAGCCTCTGCCGGCGCCCAGGGCAGCGTGAGGGCGCCGTGGCGGGAAAGGCCCTGCCTGCTGCCTTCCCGCTCGGGGCTAGTCCCGCTGCTGCGGAGACACAGCCCCATTGTGTGGCTCCGGCGCGGGCTGGGCCGGCTCCTGGGCCCCTCGCTGGGGGGGCGTGGGGGGGGCTTGCTGGCAGCTGCAGCAGGAGGCCGCCCTGAAGGATCCCTCCAGGCCCCACGAGGGAGGGCTGTGCAGGCAGCAATCGCCCCTGGTCGTGCTTGACGGAGAGCCGGTGTTCGGTCCCAAAGAGCCGCAGGAGTGAACACCCGGCTGCACCAAGCTGTGTGCAGTCCCGTGTGTGCGTGCGTGCGTGTGCGTGCGTGTGTGAGTGTGTACGTGTGAGTGTGTGTGTATGTGAGAGAGAGAGAGAGACCGGCAGAGGCTGGGAGACCACGCACAGCTGGAGGCCCACAGCCTCCTGGTCACCCCCGGCTTGCGATGGGAGCGAGGTGTGGGCGGGTGCCGAGCCCAGCGGGGGGACCAGACGGGACTCCGGCCCGGGAGGCAGCGGAGGGGACGCGGGAGAGGCCTGGGCCCGGCCTGCATCCTGGGACCCCAGGCCGCGCGGAGCTGCCCGCGGGCGGAGAGCAGGCCGCAGGGCCTTGGCCGGCGGCCGCCGGGCGGGGTGGGCAGCAGCTCCTGGGCGCTGGCGGCCGCAGGCCCGGGCCGTGTGCCTGGGCGCCTGCGGGTCGGGGAGGAGGGGAAGCCCCGGTGATACAGCGAACAGGCAAGAAGGCTGGCCACTGGGGAGCCATAGCCACTCATCACCGGGACCAGCGGCGGCGGGAGCTTGGCAGATGCCGGCCGCCGGGCCACTGCGGTCTGGCTGCTGGGAAAGCCGCCGCCAGCCCCGGCGAGGAGAGGCGCGCGGTCAGGCTGAGAGCAGCTGCTGGGCTTTGGGCGGTGAGTCTGGGGGCAGCTACGCCCACAGCCCCGGGTCCAGGGAGCCCTGGCCGGCTGGGCCCGTCTCCTGCCCCGAGGGTGGGCGCCCTGGCAGCCCATGGGTGCACAGGCCTCGGGGAGGCCCTGCAGCCTTCCGGGTAGGAATCCGGCAGCCGGCAGGAGGGCTGACCGGGCACGCGGGCACCTCGCCAGGTGGGGGCAGACACCCACAGGCCTGGCTGTGCTGGGCGGCCTCACAGGGCCCGAGCGGGTGGCCTGCAGTGCATGTGCCAGGCAGCAGCCTTGGGGGCCGGATCGGGGCCTGGGGGTGGTGTGAGCCTGCAGGGTTTGGGGGTTCAGGTCCTCAGCAGGGGCTGGGCATGGAGGAGATGGTCTAGGCCTCACCCTATCGGCTGAGCTATCCCGGGGGTGGATGGTGGCCTCAGGGCGGGTGGGGGGTGCCCGGCCGGACACCCTTGGGAGCAGCATCTGGTGTGGCAGGGGGGCCTGGCCCCCCACTCGGCATGCACCGCCCAGCTCCCCCTAGGGCTCTGCCCTCCGGACTCCACCCCCATGTGGGTCGGATCTGCAGCCCCTCGTGCTGGCCCCCGCTGTGTGGTGGAGCCTGAGCTGACCTCCCCCCCCTGCTCTGCAGAACCCCCCACCCCAGGGCCCACCACGGAGAAGGCGTGGGGCTGGCAGGAGGGGTGCCCACGAGGGGGCAGAGGGAACTCTGGGTGGGCCCAGGGGCTTCTGGGAGGGGCAGTACCAGGACGGCGGGAGGGGAGGCCCCGGAGACACCTGCCTGGCCCCCATGCGGCTCCCAGCGGGCCAGCTCTGCGCCTCCCACCCCGCTCCTCCCCGCTCCTCCCTCTGAGGGAAGGTCCTCACCGGCCGCGCCGGGGGCTGGCACGGTTCAGAAAGGAGCTGGGGGGAGTGTCCCCCGCCCTGGAGCTCCTCTTGGGGGTCAGGGCAGGGAACTCTACAGCCCCGGAGGGTGGGAGGCACCAGCAGGATGACCTGATTCGGGGCTCCCGTCTGTGGGCCTGCTGCGAGCTGGGCGCCGTGGCTGCGAGCCCGGCCAGCCCGGGGCGGGGTGTGTGTGCGGTGTCTGGCTGGAGCAGGGCCGCCTGGAGGAGAGGTCGGGGTGGGTGAGGCGGGTGGGGGCCAGGTGTGGGCCCGCCCGGAAGGAGCAAGCTGCCCTCGGGGGCCGGGGCTGCCCTGTCCTCACGCGGAGGGAGGGCGGTGTGAGAGCCGGGCTGGGGCCGGGCGGCTACACCACTGCCTGGCTCCTCCCTCCGCTCCTCTGGGCTCCGGCACCCCCACCCGCCTGACCCCGGCCGCCCTGTGACGGGCCGTCCCGCTCTGAGCTGCCCTTAGCCTCCGTCCGCCTCGGCCTGGAGCCCCGGCGACCCGCCTGGGGCCTGGGTCTCCTGAGGCCCCAGCCTTCAGCACACCACCCCGGGGCGGGGAGAGTCAGGGGAACCCCAGGACCAGGGCGGGGAGGGCAGACTGGCCGAGAGGGAGGCCGGGAGCCGCAATGAGAGGGCCAGCCTGCGCTCTGAGCCTGGCGGACACGGCCTTGTGCAGAGTGGGTACGGCGTGCCCCCTGCTGCTGCCCGAGGGCCAGAGCCGTGGCTGCTCCAGCAAAAGATGCCCGACCTGCAGAGGCCCAGGAGTGGCGGGCGCCTGGGGCACCGGGAGGGCGCCTGGTGCTGGCGGGAGGTCAGTGCCATCGGGGGTTTGCGGTATGGGGGGGCTCCTAGCCCTGTACCCTGTCGGGCGCGTCTCCAGGTGACCTCCCTGTGTTGCTGGGGCCCGTGTTAGACACCCCCGTCTGCATGGCGATGACCCCACCCCCTTCGAGTCTGGGGCCCCTGGCTCCCAGGCCAGACGCCTTGGCCCTGGGACAGGTGGGCGGCCGGGTGTGCCGGAGCGCAGGGCCTGTTCCTGCTGCGGTGCCCACGGCTCAGAGCCCACGTCCCTCCGCTGTCACTGGGACTGGGCAGCTCGCCCATCAGATGGCCGGCCGGGCGCTGGGCAGGGACAGGCCGGCCTCGGGGAGCCCCCCAGGCGGGCACCTCGGGCTGCTCGTGGGCGCGAGGGCCGTGGCCCTGGCTGGCTGTCTCGGAACACACCGCGGGGGCTGCCCGGCATAGCGGGCGGGCGGGAGGCCGGCGCAGATTGAGGTCAAGGCCGCGTCCCTGCCCCCGGCTCCTGCAGAGGTCACACGGGCTCTGCCTGGATCTCGGGAGGCAGGGGGGCCCCAGAGCCCAGGCCCCGTGTTCACGGAGGAGAAGAGCCCGCTCTGACCGGGTGTTGGCGAGGGGCCTGCGAGGTGCGGGCTTCCCCGCGGGGAGCTGGGTCCTGTGGGCGCGGCCTCTGCGGGTCCCCAGGCCGGCCGCCTGGCGCTGGGAATGTGGAGGCCGTGGTCAGCGCCGCCGGGGACGGCCGCTAGGGGCTGGTCCGCGTCCCCGAAGCGCCGGCCCAGCAGCTGCTAATCTCTAAGGAGAGGTGGTTTTCCCGAAAAACTGCCCACAACACGGGGGCCGAGGGCCGAGTGTGGGCACGTCTGGCTGCTCTGGATCCACGGGCTCTGGGACCCCAACAGGCCACGGGGCGAGACAGGATGGGAGGGTACGGGGGGGGGGGTGGCCTGACCGTGTGGGACACGCACCCACGTTCCCGGGGCCTGGGGACAGGGCCTCCTGGGCTCCCCTGCTGCCTGGGTGGCCGCACCGAGCCCCCCCTCTTCCCCTGCCCTCAGGGGTCCCCTCTCCCTTGAGCCTGGGAGCCACGTGACCCATCGGAGCCGCTGGGAGAGGCCAGGCCCCGAGGGACTGTCCGGCCCTGGCCACACCGCAGGCAGGGCCTCGCCGCCGCCGGGCTGTCCCACCCGGGCTCCCCTCGCCGCGGCCGGAGTCCTGAGGGCGCTCAGTGAGCGGCGCCTGGGGTGCTGAGCGGGGCCGCTCGGGTGCTGAGCGGGGCCACTCGGGTGCTGAGCGGGGCCCCGGGTTAGGCCTCTTGTCTGAAGCTCTTCCCATGACCCAGGGGGCGGAGGGGCCGGGGGCCGGGAGCCAGTGCAGCCTCCCGAGGGGCTGGCGGTCACCTGGGCGGCGGTGTCCAGGGCTGGGCCTGTCCTGGACGTGGTGCTGTCCTCCCTCCCGCAGCCCCACGGCGGGTGGGGACGCCTGGCGGCCATGGTTCTCAGGCCCGTCCTGGACAGCAGCCTGCAGAGCGCTTCTCGGCCGGGGGTCGGGGCTGGGGCCGGTCAGGAGGGGGCCAGGGGCTGACCACTCGGCCCAGGGGCAGCCATGGCCATGAGGAAGGCGGTGGGCACTGTGGTGGCTGAGCCTTGAGCCCAGGGTGTGGCCTCGGGCAGCTCGCTCGTCCTCGGGGAGGTGTGTACGGGCGGCTGTGCGGCCGGGGGTAGGTGTGTGCGGGAGGCTGTGCGGTCGGGAGGGGTGTGCGGGCGGCTGTGCGGTCGGGGGAGGGGTGTGCGGGAGGCTGTGTGGTCGGGGGAGGTGTGTGCGGGCGGCTGTGGGGGAGGGGGAGGGGTGTGCGGGCGGCTGTGGGGGAGGGGGAGGGGTGTGCGGGCGGCTGTGTGGTCGGGGGAGGGGTGTGCGGGCGGCTGTGTGGTCGGGGGTAGGTGTGTGCGGGAGGCTGTGCGGTCGGGGGAGGTGTGTGCGGGCGGCTGTGGGGTCGGGGGAGGGGTGTGCGGGCGGCTGTGGGGGAGGGGGAGGGGTGTGCGGGAGGCTGTGCGGTCGGGGGAGGGGTGTGCGGGCGGCTGTGTGGTCGGGGGAGGGGTGTGCGGGCGGCTGTGTGGTCGGGGGAGGGGTGTGCGGGCGGCTGTGTGGTCAGGGGAGGGGTGTGCGGGCGGCTGTGCGGTCGGGGGAGGTGTGTGCGGGCGGCTGTGCGGTCAGGGGAGGGGTGTGCGGGCGGCTGTGTGGTCGGGGTAGGTGTGTGCGGGCGGCTGTGCGGTCAGGGGAGGGGTGTGCGGGCGGCTGTGCGGTCGGGGGAGGTGTGTGCGGGCGGCTGTGCGGTCAGGGGAGGGGTGTGCGGGCGGCTGTGTGGTCGGGGGAGGGGTGTGCGGGCGGCTGTGTGGTCGGGGGTAGGTGTGTGCGGGAGGCTGTGCGGTCGGGGGAGGTGTGTGCGGGCGGCTGTGGGGTCGGGGGAGGGGTGTGCGGGCGGCTGTGGGGTCGGGGGAGGGGTGTGCGGGCGGCTGTGGGGGAGGGGGAGGTGTGTGCGGGCGGCTGTGGGGTCGGGGGAGGGGTGTGCGGGCGGCTGTGGGGTCGGGGGAGGGGTGTGCGGGCGGCTATGGGGTCGGGGTGGGGGGGGAGGGGGAGGTGTGTGCGGTCGGGGGGAGGTGTGTGCGGGCGGCTGTGGGGTCCGGGGGAGGTGTGGGGGTGCTGGGCAGGCTGACCCCCTCCCCCCGCAGGATGGAGGCCTCGTGCCTGGAGCTGGCCCTGGAGGGGGAGCGGCTGTGCAAGGCGGGCGACTTCAAGGGGGGCGTGGCCTTCTTCGAGGCGGCCGTGCAGGTGGGCACCGAGGACCTGCGGACGCTGAGCGCCATCTACAGCCAGCTGGGCAACGCCTACTTCTACCTCAAGGAGTTCGCCCGCGCCCTGGCCTACCACCGGCACGACCTGCTGCTGGCGCGGTGAGCGGGGCGGCGCGGTGAGGGGGGGCGGGGGCGGGCGCAGGAGTGGGGGTGCGGGGTGTGGGCACGGGGAGCAGGGAGCCTCAGGGTGCAGGCCCTCAGGGCCTGGCTGTCAGTGCCAGGTGGGGGGGTGGGGGGCCAGCTCTCAGGTCCACGGAGGCCTGGGAGGGGGGCCCGGATGCAGGAAGTGTCCCCAGCTGAGACTCGTGTGAGCATGTCTCTCTATGTCAGTGGGTGAGAGCCCGGGTGAGGCTCAGTGTCCCGTGTGCATGAGCACATGTGTGTGTCCGTGTGTCGGTGCCAGTCTCCGGGGCTGTGTGGAGAGGGTGGCCACCCTCCCTGCCTCTGCTCTCCTCCGGCCTCCACTCCACAGCCTCCCTCCCGTGTCCCTGCCCTCCTGCCCCTCCTGCCCTCCTGCCCTCCTGCTCCTCCTGCCCTCCTGCCCCTCCTGCTCTCCTGCCCTCCTGCCCCTCTGGCCCCTCCGGCCCCTCTGCAGACTGCAGCAGCCCCTCCTCAGCGCCTCAGCGCCGGGCCCCAGCAGGCAGCGGGCCTGCCTCCTGCCCCGCCCCCGCCCCCTCAGGCGGCCACACTCCCTGCGGGTCAGAATGCTAGTTCTCACTTCGAGCCCCCCCCCCCCCTCGATCCGGGGCCTCCCTGAGCCCGGCGGCTGCGGGCGATGCAGGGCTCCCAGACCTGCCCACGGGAGGTCACCCTGAGGTGTGCGCCTGCTCCCCGCCTCCAGGACCATCGGCGACCGCATGGGGGAGGCCAAGGCCAGCGGGAACCTGGGCAACACGCTCAAGGTCCTCGGCCGCTTTGACGAGGCTGCAGTCTGCTGCCAGCGGCACCTGGACATCGCCCAGGAGCAGGGCGACAAGGTGGGCCGGCCAGCGCCCCTTCCCCGCCCCGCCCCGTTCCCCCTCCCGCCCCCACCGCAGCACGTGGCCTGGGGGTGCCCTCCCCAGTCCTGGCTTCTGGGGTCCCGGGACAGCCTGGAGGGACGGGACGTGCCTGCCGGGGCGACACCTCCCCCAGACGTGGCTCCGGCCCCGTGCCGCCCGCAGATCGGAGAGGCCCGGGCGCTGTACAACATGGGGAACGTGTTCCACGCCAAGGGCAAGCAGCTGTCCTGGAGCGCCGCCCAGGACCCCGGGCACCTGCCCCCCGACGCCCGCGCGACGCTGCGCAGAGCCTCCGAGTTCTACGAGTGAGCGGGGGGGGGGGGGGGGACGACACGGCGGATCTCACACACACTCACACACACAGAGACATACACACACACACACACACACTCAACATATACACACAGAGACATACACACACATACACACATGCATACATGCACGTACATTCAAATACACAGAGACATACACTCATACACACACACATACACACACATACACATTCACTCAACATACACACAGACATACACACACTCACACACACAGAGACATACACACACACACTCTCACGCATACATGCATACATGCACGTACATTCAAACACACAGAGACATACACTCACACACACACACACACACACTCACACACAGAGACATACACACACACACACACACCCCGCCCGGGCCCTGCCTGCCCACATGGCCAGGCACAGCGCCCTCCGGAGACCCCTCACAGCGGCAGCCGGGCTGGCCTTCCCCCTCCCCCGCCCCTCTGGAGCCTCCCTCGGTGGCAGGGCAGGTCCTGTGGGTGCCCACCGCCCGGGGAGGAGGGAGCCGCTCACCAGGGCCTGTGGCCCTTAAAGCTCAGCGGCCGGCCTGGCCAGGCTGGCACCGCCGCAGGGTGAGGGTCACGGGTCCGGTTCCCGGCCAAGGGCACACGCCTGGGTGCAGGTTCGGTGCCAGCCCGTTCTGAGCTGTGCAGGAGCCAGCGGGTGCCTGTCCCACCGCTGCTTCTCCTCCTCCTTCCCGGACGAGGATCGCCAAAACACGCCAGGCCGGGGCTGGCCGAGCCTCTGGGCCGGAGACGGCTTCCCTTAGGGCAGGTCAGATCCGGCCTCGCACTCGGACACAGCGAGGGGCCGGAGCTGTGGGGCTGCTCGGGGGCGTCCGGGGCCCCGCCTCCTCCGGGCGCCGGCTCTGACGGACTCGCCCCCAGGAGGAACCTGTCGCTGGTGAAGGAGCTGGGCGACCGGGCGGCCCAGGGCAGGGCCTACGGCAACCTGGGCAACACCCACTACCTGCTGGGGAGCTTCGTGGAGGCCACGACCTTCCACAAGGAGGTGAGGGCGCGGCGGGCGGGCAGTGGTGGGGTGGACGGTGGCAGGGCTGCCCCTCGGGGGCGGCCTGACACCCCCCCAGGCCGTGCCGGGCTCGGTGCTGGCTCCGGGCTGCCCCTCTGGACGCAGACGGGGGCGGCCACCGCGGGCGGGAGGCACACTGTGGTGGGCTCGGTCCCGGCTGCGGGGACCACGGCTGCGGGGACCACGGCTGCGGGGACCACGGCTGCGGGGACCACGGCTGCGGGCTGACCACGGCTGCGTCCCCCAGCGCCTGGCCATCGCGAAGGAGTTCGGAGACAAGGCCGCCGAGCGGAGGGCCTACAGCAACCTGGGGAACGCCCACATCTTCCTGGGCCGCTTCGACGTGGCCGCCGAGTACTACAAGTAGGCAGCGGACCGCCGCCGAGAGGGCTGGCTGAGCGCCGGGGCCGGGCTGCGGGGCTTCGTGAGCGGGCAGAGGGCGTGGGCCGGGCACAGAGCCCTGGCTGAGGGCCTCTCGGTGCCGGTCACTGGGGGCCCGGAGCCGGCACAGTCATGCCCATGTGGACTTGGATACTCAGCACCGTTGGCTCTGGGCGCCCTGATGGGGCCAGGACACTCGCTGGCCATTGGCCTCCTGTTCGGGGGGCTACACGGCGGCCCCGGGCAGAGGCTGGACCACACGCACTGCCCCGTGGGAGGCGGGGACTCGGGAGGGGGGCGACTGGCCAGTGTGGGCAGAGCCTGTGGGGGTGCTGCATCCTGACCGAGGGGGGCAGCGCGGTGGCCTCCTGAGAGGGGACCAGTCAGGCCTGGGGGGACTGCTCGCCTCATTGCCCACTGTCCACCTCAGGGCAGGAGTGGGGGGCTGTGCAGGGCCCTGCCCCGGGGAGGGGGTGCTGGAGCCTCAGGGTGACCTGCCTTAGAGTGACCTGCCCCAGGGATGACCCTGCCCCGGGGAGGCGGGGCAGGGGGTGCTGGAGCCCAGGGTGACCTGCCCGGGGTGACCTGCCCGGGGTGACCTGCCCCGGGGAGGGGGTGCTGGAGCCCGGGGTGACCCTGCCCCGGGGAGGGGGTGCTGGAGCCCGGGGTGACCCTGCCCCGGGGAGGGGGTGCTGGAGCCCGGGGTGACCCTGCCCCGGGGAGGGGGTGCTGGAGCCCGGGGTGACCTGCCCAGGGTGACCTGCCCGGGGTGACCTGCCCCGGGGAGGGGGTGCTGGAGCCCGGGGTGACCCGCCGGGGTGACCGCCCGCAGGAAGACGCTGCAGCTGTCCCGGCAGCTGAAGGACCGAGCGGTGGAGGCGCAGGCCTGCTACAGCCTGGGCAACACCTACACGCTGCTGCAGGACTGCGAGCGCGCCGCCGAGTACCACCTGCGCCACCTGCTCATCGCCCAGGAGCTGGCCGACAGGTGGGTGCCCGCGGCTCCGCAGGCCTGCTCTGCCCGACCACCGGGACCCTGGCAGGGGCTCTGCACAGCCGGCCCCCGCTCACCGACCCTTCAAGCGCCCCCCTGCCCCCCATCCACATAACACTCACCGTGGAGACAGACAGACAGACCGGGGGTCCCTGACCACAGCCGCGCCCACGGTCTGGGGTGGGCGGAGGCCGGGACAGGGGGCTCAGGGCCACGGGCCACGGGCTCGTGCGGGTGGGGGAGCAGAGGGGCCCCTGGGCACTGTCCCTTGTGGGGAGAGGTTGGAAACAGATGGCAGAGGTCACAGGTCGCACACACTGCCACCCGATCGCGCTCCAGGACAGCAAAGCTTGGTTTAATGACCCAGGGGCTGGTGGAGGGAGCCGAGGGCGAGAGCCTTGCCGGCCACTAGGGGGCGAGCAAGCCACGCCGGGAACCTTGGCAGCGGCGCGTGTCCAGCCCCCCAACTCCACTCCTTGTGGCTGCCCTCCGCTGACCCCCCTCTGTCCTCCCGCTCCTGGCAGGCTGGGCCTGGCCACCTGGACGCGGGGGCCTGGGAGGCTGGGCAGGTGGGAGGGCGGCAGGCCTGGGGGGGGCGTGCGGATGTGGACTCGGCTTCCCCCTGGCAGAGTGGGCGAGGGCCGGGCATGCTGGAGTCTGGGGAACGCCTATGTGTCCATGGGGAGCCCGGCCCAGGCCCTGACCTTCGCCAAGAAGCACCTGGAGATCTCCCAGGAGGTGAGCCCGGCCGCCTGCCCCGCCCCCGCCCCGTCCCTGCCCCTGTCCCTGCCCCAGGCCGCCCGCCCCCGCCCCCGCCCCAGCCACTGCCCCAGCCACTGCCCCTGCCAGCGGGGAGGCCCCGGCCCACTGCCCAGCCCACTCCCCTTGGCTGGTGCCCCGTGCATTCCCGGCTCCTCCGGCCTGTCCCCGTGTCCACTCCGGCCAGTCCCCGTGTCCGCTCCGGCCAGTCCCTGTGTCCGCTGCGGCCAGTCCCCGGTCCGCTCCAGCCAGTCCCAGTGTCCGCTCCGGCCTGTCCCCGTGTCCGCTCCAGCCATCGCCGCGTGCTGCCTAGGTGGCCTCCCCGTGCTCTGAGGCTGAGGCCAGGACCCAGTGTCTGCTGCAGCCAGGCGGTGGGGGTGGGGCCTCTGTCCCCAGCGGGACCGGCCAGGCCATCGCCCCGGGATAGCCCCTGCCCGGGAGCCACAGGGGTCTCAGGTGACCTCTGCTCCCTGGCTGACCTCTCCTGACCTCACCCCTCCTGTTCCTGGCCCCCGCCTGCCTCCAAGGAGCAGCCCCTTCAGAGCAGGGCCCTGCCTCCTCCCCTGGCTCGCCCCAGCGCCTGCCAGACCCCACGGCCCTGGTCCAGGGGCAGGTGCGGGAGCAGGAGAGCTGGGGCTGGGGGGCCTGGGCAGAGAGCCTGCCCCAGAGCCGCCCTGTCCATCTGGGCACAGGCCCTGGCGCTCCTGCGGAAGCCCGCCCGCCCGCCTGCCCGCGGGTTCGCTCCTGGCGCTGCACGCCCTCTGCCCCCAGCTTCTCCTGGAGCCTGTCCCAGCGGGAGCCGGGGGAAGCCCGGAGCCGGCGGGCACCTGGAGGAGGCAGCCTGGCCGAGCTGGCGAGACCCATGGAGGGTGCAGAGAAGGAGGGCCCTCGGGCACAGGGCCTGCTGCTCGGGCCCCAGCCTTCGGGTCAGCGTGGGAGGTGGCCTGGGCGTGAGGCCCCACCCAGGGACAGACCCCCACCTCCCGGCCGGCCTGCCCCTGACCGCCCCGTTGGCCGCAGATCGGGGACCGGAACGGGGAGCTGACGGCCCGCATGAATGTGGCGCAGCTGCAGCTGGCGCTGGGTCGGCTGAGCAGCCCGGCGGCTGCCGAGAAGCCCGACCTGGCCGGCTATGAGGCTCAGGGTGAGTTCCGCTGGGCTGCGGGTCCACACCGCCGGCAGCCTCGGCTGGGCACGGGGCCTGGGCGGGCGGGGCCTCGGCGGGCAGGGCCGTGCCCGGAGGCTGCCTGGGAGGGCCTGGCTCCTGCAGGGCGGGTGTGCGGGGGGGGTGTCCCCTCAGAGAGGTGGGCTCTGATCTCAAACAGGGGAGGGGCTCCGGAGGTGGGGAGCCCCTGGGCCTGGGGGTATGGGCGTTTGAGCCCGGGGTAGGGGTGAGGGCTCAATGGGCTGTTGGGGCAGGTGCTGGGGCACAGTCGGCGGCCCTGCCTCCCCAGGGCAGGTTGGGGCAGGGAGCTGGGCGCTGGGATAGAATGAGGCATTCAGGGCTGGAACAGCATGGGATGGTGTCTCCGAACTCCTTCAGGGGCCCAATACGGGCATCGGGCCCTTCTTCATGGTTTCTGGGCAGCAGGAGCCTGTGGTCACCCTCGTGCCCCCAGTGGCACCTCGGCCGGCAGGAGGGTGCGGGAGGGCCCTCTGCTTCCACCTCGCTTCCCCCCTGCACCCTCGCTGACGTGCTTCCAGGGGACCAGATGGGGGGCGGGAGGAGGAGGCTGAGTCAGCAGACGGGCACCGGCACTGACCGCCGGCCAGTGTGACCTCATCGCTCACGGCTGCGTCCCCGAGCGGGTCAGCGATGTGTGGGGACAGAGCGTTCCCGCGGAGCGAACAGATGGAGACGGGGGGGGGGGGGGGGGGAGGTGGCCACGGGTGCTGGGTGGCCTCCGGCCAAAAGGTGGCTGCCCTCCCCGCCCTGCGGGTCTTCTGTTCAGGGTCTGGCCCCGCCCTGGTGGCTGTGTCCCCGGCAGCCCCTGCCCTCACCTGGGCCGCTGGGAACCAGGCCCGGAGCGGGTGCTGCTGGGGTGGGTCCCAGGGCTCTGACAAGGCTTGTCCTAGGAGTGGGGTACCCGTCACCCCACCTCAGATTGCTGAAGAGTGAAGGGAGGGAGCAGAGGCTTCTGGGAGCCGCAGCCTGCCCGCTTTGGGGGTGCTGTGTCTGAAGGAGACGAGGTGGAGTGGGTCCCCGGGAAGTATCAGGCTGGGATCTTCTGAGGATGGCAGCTCTGGCGGCCCTGGCCCTCAGGGGCCACCGTCTGGGAGCTGGGCAGGAGGCGGTGGCAGGAGGCGGGGGCAGGGCTAGCTGGGCCGGAAAGGCCCGTCCTCCAGGGAAGGGGGGCCGTGGTGGTGAGCAGCCCGCTGAGCCGAACAAGGTGGCTTCTGTCCTCCCCGCCAGCTCCTCGGCCGGCCAGGCCCCCAGCAGAGCCCCCCCTTCCCCCTCAGGCTGGCGGCCAGGGGAGCGGGGGCCCTAGGAACAGACCATCCTGGGGGCGGGGCCCTCCACTGCCCAGGCCGGAGGACGGGCCTGGGGGCTGCAGCCTGGAGGCTCCGGCTCTGAGATGGGCCTACGGGCCACTGGAGGCAGGAGGAGCGGGCGCCTGAGTGTGGGCGCCTGGAGGACACCCCCTCAGTGAGCCCCACACGGCTTGCTGCAGGCGGGCAGCGTTCATTTCCTCACCCCCCTCCGTGCCTCCTGAGCCAGGGGGTGGGGAGGGCCCAGGTCCCAGAGCCAAGCACCTACTGGGAACTCCCTTGGGGGGTGGGCAGTTTCATACCCAGTCTGTCTGGCGGGGTGGGGGGTGGAGGGGAACGGGAGACCTGGGAGGGCAGGGGCGCTCAGTGAGGAAGGAGGCCCTGGCTGGGCCAGGGGGTGCAGGGGATTCAGTGGGCGGGAGCAGAGCACGGAGCGTGGTCTGCAGTGGGCGTGGCTCGTGGCTGGTGGCTGGCCTTCTTGTCTTGGAGGAATCAGGGCCCTTCCTGCAGCCGGAGGACCCAGGGCCTCTCCATTGCTCCACTCCACCCCCTCCTCCCCAGCAGAGAGGCCTCCCCCCCAGCGAGTGTGTGTGGGTGGGTGCCGTCCTGCCACTGCGTCTGGGCCCCAGAGTCAGGTGTCCTGGGTGCCCGCTGCCTTCCCACGAGGCACCTGGCAGTGGGCGGGCTGGACGAGGGCCGGGGACACCCCTGGCGCGGCTGCTGCTGGGTGCAGAGCGGAGGGAGCCAGCGGCCGGCCCGCTCTGTGGGGCGTCCCCGGTCGGTCCCCCCAGGCCAGGCTGACCGGCCCCACAGGCTGCACTGCTCTGCGGCTCCCTCCTCCGGTCCCTGCTGCGGAGTCCAGGGTGCGGAGCAGAGGGGCCCGGGACGGGCAGCCTCCTGTCAGGGCTCACAGCTCCATGGAGGTGCCCCGTGTGGAGGCGCACACGAGACTGTCCGGGGGCCGTTCACTGTGGGCTCTGGCCCCACTCTGCCGTGTCCTGGCTGGCTGAGTGCCTCAGTGTTCCCATCTGGGAAGTGGGCCCATGGTCATCCTGGCAGGAGGGGAGGGAGCAGCAGGGCTGACCGGGAGGAAGGAGAGCTACTGGGGCCTGAGCGCCCGGCTCTGCGTGGAGAGGGATTTGGGCATAAGGATGGGGGGCAGGCGGGTTGGGGGGCAGGCGGGTTGGGGGGTAGGTGGGCAGAGGGGCATGGGACTCTGTCCGTCCTGGTGAGGTGGCCAGGGGTCGGCTGGGACAGGATGTCGGTGGCTGGCGGGCAGACGTGAGCACCAGGGAAGGAGGGGGGGGGGACGCGGGAAGTTTCCAGGCCTTGCCCTTGGGTGGGAGGGGCGGGCGGGGCGGGCCGGCGGTGCCCGGCCTGAATGCCCCCAGTCAGCCAAGGTGTGGGCGCCGGGCGGGCAGGCGGAGCACGGGCTCCGCACACAGAGGACGCATTTAGTGGGCCGAGGCCGCGCTGGCCACGGCACCCGCCCGGAGCCGGCCGCTGCTGCCGGGGCCGGGGCCGGGGCCGGGGACGCGGAGGGCCAGGCCGGGCGGAGCAGCCGAGGGGGACCCGGAGACAAGGTGGGGAGCCCGAGGGGGCCCTTAGGGGGTTGGGACCGAGTGCCCCTCCTCCCATCGGTGCCGAGGGCAGAGGCGGGCAGTGCCCCAGTGCCGTGGGCGGGGGTGAGGCCTGCTTCTTCCTCGCGGCTGGAGGAGGGGCCCTGACCGCTCTGGGCCGGGCCGCCCGCTCCAGGGCGCTCGGGGCCACTGTGCTCCCGCCGGCCGGCTCCTTCCCGCTCCTCTGGAGAGCGGGCGGGTGTGGCTCCTCCGAGCCCGGGGGCCGGACGGGGAGAGGGCCCAGCCGCCCAGCCCCCCTCCAGCCCCCTCTGGACCCGGTGGCTCCGTCCCTCGGACCGTCCTGGCGGGAGGCATGCATGGCCGGAGCTGAGGGCGCCCGCTGTGGCCTGCAGCCGGGGGGCCCGCGTGGGGCCAGGGCGGCCGCAGAGGGGGCGGGCGAGAGCGGGGTCCAGAGCTCGGGAACGGCCCTCACGGGGGACACGAGTCAGACTGGACCCGGGCCTGCAGGGCGCACCGCCTCCCCTCCCCACGGCCACGCACGTGCCTTCGCCTCCCCGTGGGCGGGAGGGGCGAGCTCGGCCCGGGGTCCGCCCCCCAGCCCCGGCTCCCCCGCCAGCGCCCCCCGCGGGCGCCCTAGCGGCCGGCGGGGCTGACGCCGCTGTCTGGCAGGGGCCAGGCCCAAGAGGACGCATCGGCTGAGCGCGGAGACCTGGGACCTGCTGCGGCTGCCCCTGGAGCGGGTGAGCGGGCGGGCGGCGGGCGGCTGGGACACGGCGGGGACGGGAGGAGGTCAGAGGGGTCAGCGCGTGGGCTGCGGGCTAAGGGGCCGCTCGCTGCCTGTCTGCTGAGCTGCACCTCTGCCCGCATCATCCCTGCCCGGGGTCCGAGGCCCCCAGGCCCGTGGTGCCACCGCCCACTCCCTCCCTCCATCAGGGCCCTGCCCGCGTGACCCCTCACCCCACAGCCCCCCGGCCCTGCCCACACCTGGCCTCCCGCCCTCCCCAGGAGCAGAATGGAGACAGCCACCACGCGGGGGACTGGCGGGGGCCGGGCGGGGACCTGCTGCCCCTCCCCGTGAGGAGCAGGAAGTACCAGGAGGGGCCGGACGCTGCTGAGAGGAGGCCCCGGGAGGGCGGCCACTCCCCGCTGGACAGCGCCGAGGTCCGGGTGCAGATGCCACGCACGGTAGGCAGCCTCTCGGCCCAGCATGGGGCCCGGGGCCTCACCGCCCAGGACCAGACGGGGCAGAGGCCACGGCCTGGCTGTCTGGGACCTGCAGGGAGCGGTCAGCCGCACCCAGCCAGGCCGGCCCCCCGGACAGAGCTGCAGTGCCAGCGAGGACAGGGCAGCCCACCTGGGGACGGGCAGCCACAGTGGACGGGCCGCGGGGGGCGGACGGACGGGGTGGCCTATAGCCTGGCAGGTGTCCCACTGTGCCCTGAAGCCCCCCCAGGCTCATGGGAGCAGGTCAGGGTTCAGAGGTCAGCCTGAACCCTCTCCCCCCCCAGAACCTCTGGTCCAAGCCTCTGGAATCACCCTAAACACAGTTCCCTCCGAGCCGTCCCCGGGATTCTGCTTCCCACCCCTCCCCCTCTGCCGACCCCGTCTGACCCCGTGCTGCTCAGCGGCCAGGGCCTGTGCCCGTGGAGCTGAGGGGACCCCTGCACAGGAGGGGCACTGGTCCCCGGAGATGGGCTGTGTTGTTGGGGACCGGGCAGAGGGCCTTGGCCCACGGGAGGGCAGTGCGGTCCGAGGGCCTGGAACTGGCCTTGGGACCGGGCATGGGGACAGCGCTAGCCAGGCCCAGGGGGGGCAGGGGAGCCCTGGAGCGGCCCAGCCAGAGGGGACCGGATGGGGAGGACCCCCACCCAGGCCCCAGAGCCACGCGGCCGTGGCACAGGCAGGACCGACAGGGCTGCGAGGGGGTGAAGCCCGGCTTTGCCCGTGGCCCCGTCCCCGAGCTCCCCACCCCGTGCTTCCCAGGCGGCAGCACCCCGTTGTCATGTGACCCGGGCTGATCGAGACGGGGGCAGAGCCCGAACCCCACGCCCTGAGTCGCCCCTGCAGCAGAGAGAACAAAGGGGACCCGTGTTCTGGCTCCCGCACGCCTCTCCCACGTCGGCCTCCCACAGGGCGGCCCGTTGGGAGGTTTCACAGAGGCAGCCGGGCCCACGTGCGCCCACCTCCACTCCGAGGTCTCGCTCCGGCCAGAGGGGGGCCCAGGCCGTCCCCGTCCAGCCAGGCCAGTGTGCCCCGGCCCCCGTCCGTCAGCCCCGCCCACGCTGCTCCCGGCACCCCAGTAGCTACCACCTGGAACCCCTTCTTCTGAGCAGACAGCAGCCGGCACTCGGGCCTGCCCTGTGCTGCTCATTCACAGAAACCCTAGAGGGGAAACTGAGGCAGAGGGCAGGGGTGTCAGCCCAGCACCTGAGGCGTGGCCCTGTGAGAACAGCGGGCTTTGGGGTGCTGGTGCTGTGGGGGGACTCCTATGGCAGTGCTGAGCCGGGCCCATTGGAGGCCCTGCCCGCCAGGCACCTGGAGGGCGGAACCTGGGGGACCCCCGCCCCCGGGATCTGTGCTTGTGTGGGAGGAACAGGGCAGGGAGGAGGCCAAGCCCCCATCCTGTCCGCAGTCCTGCAGGGCGAGCCCCGCCCGGGCTGGCCGCTGTAACAGGACAGGCCTCCGAGCCAGCCAGAGGCCAGGCCCCAGGGCCCCTGGGGCCGGGGAGGGGCGCGGGGTGGACAGTTTGAACCAGGGAGGCCCTGGGGCCAAGGGCACTGGCCTGGGGCTGGGCAGAGGCCAGGGGGCTGCTGTGTGGGGCGGGGGCCGTGGGGGGTGTCTGGCTACACGGCCGGTGCTGAGGGTGACCGAGCCCCAAGGTGGGGCGGCCCTGTGACCAGCTCCGGGGGCTGCAGCAGCCCTGGCCCCCCAGGCGGCGGGGGAAAGGGTGGTGTCTCCGGGCTGCCCCAGCGAGGGGAGGACGCGGGTCTGGGGTGGGAGTGGGGTTCCCCTCCCCCCCGGCCCCCGGGGGGACCCCCCAGCCCAGCCAGCAGGCTCAGTGCTGTGCTCAGGGAAATCATTTCCGAGTGTTTACGGAGCGCCTGTGCGTGTGCGTGAGAGGGGGGGAGGGAGAGAGAGGAGAGGGAGAGAGAGGAGAGAGAGAGAGCGAGCTTTGGCGCTGGTGGGCGGGGACGGGGAGGGCCCCACAGGTCCTATTTAAGCTCACAGCTCACAGGGCCCCGAGTCTCAGCGGCGAGGTGGCACGGGCAGTGCGGGCGGGCGGTGAGTGGCACGGGCACCTGGCGTCCTGCCTGGCTCCACGTGGCCAGCACCTGGGCCAGCACCTGGTGGACCCAGCGAGCTCCCGGCACCGTGTGAGTGGGGCCCTGACAGGTGGAGGGGGGCCTTCTGGTCGGGAGAAGCTGGGCCCCAGCAGAGCTATGGGGCGGGGGGCAGGTGGGCGTGCAGTCAGCCCTGGGGACTGGGTGACCGGTCACCCCAGGGCCCCGTGCCCAGTGAGTTAGGGTGCTCCCTGCCCCGCGGCCTCCCCCTGCCCTCCTCCTGCCCTGGGCTCTGGGCAGCACTGGGCTGTGGCATCACCCCAGGGCCTGGTGGGCAGGCTGGGAGGGGCGGCCAGGCCGGGGGGGCGGCTGTGCTCCCCATGGGGGCTGGCTGAGACCCAAAGGGGACGGAGCCCGAGTTTGGGGCAGAGGAGAGGTTGGGGCATGGGTAGCCCCGTCCCCTCTCGGTGGGAGCAGGTGGCCTGAGCGAGGGTGTGGGGCTCCCGGCTGTCCAGACCCTCCCGTGTGTGCCCTGGTCTCAGCCCCCACGTCACACGGGAAGCGTCAGCCCTTCCCAGATGCCCCTGAGGGTGGGGGCGCCCGGCCGGGGTGGGCTCTGCTGGGGGCTCAGAGCCACTGGCCCGCGGTGCAGGCCCACGCCGGCCCGCCTGGCCCCGACCCCGGTCCCGACGGGCTCGGAGGCCTTGGACACACCCTCTCCTGAGCGTCAGTCTGGGCGGCTGCAGAGGTTGGGGTCCTGGGAGAGGCCTGGCTCCCCTCACCTGGCCGTGTGGGTGCTGCTGTGCTCACCCACTCCGGCTGAGCCCGGGGCTCCTCGGCCCGGAGCAGAGCCCACAACCTACAGTGGAGGCGGCAGTCAGGGCCCCTCCTGCCCCTGTGAGGTTGGGGGACACAGGAGAGCGGGGACCTGCGGGGCTCTTAAGCTGTGCACCCTTGGCTGTGGGCCTGCCCAGGGGTGGGGGTGGGGGGTGGGGAGGAGGTCCTGCCTGGGTCTCTGACCCTGAGCTGCCACCCCCCAGAGGGAGGCCAGGCTGGGCTGCTCCGACTGCCGTGTGACCTGTGTGTGTGTGGGGGGGGGGGGGGTGACCTCTGCCTCAGTCTCCCCTGTGAGGTGTGGTGTCTGCACGCCCAGCTCAGGGTGAGCCGGAGGCCACGGCTGAGAGAGGGACGGTGGGCTGGGCAGGGGAGGTGACGGGTGCTGTTTGGCCAACAGCGTCATCTGTCATCCCTCAGGCCCAGACCAGGCCGGGCAGGGGCCTGGGGGGCTGGCCTGCTCTGGCTCTGCCCTTTGGGATGGCCCCACAGACCCCATCTTCCAGCCACCCACCTGTGGATGTGTAAACCGAGGCCCCAGGAGGGACTCCCCCAGGTCCGGGGACCGGCATCCTGTCCCTTCCCTCCAAGGACCCCTCACCCCGCCCTGGCCCCGCCGGGGGACTTGCCTGGCCCAGCCGGGTCACCCTGGGGTCAGGCTGCACGGACGGCGTCTCCCAGGGCCCGGGTGGTCCAGCTGCAACCCAGGGGCGGGCAAGGTCATGGCCGAGGGTGCACGGGCTGGACAGCGGTGCTGGGGGCAGGGCGGGGCCGCTGGGACCAGCAGAGGCCGAGGGGAGTGCTGCCCTGGCCCAGCAGCCCCCAGGCCGTGTTTGGGGGTCTGAGGGGCCCCTCTGTGCCCGGTGCCCATGGTCCCCCTTCCCGCCCCAGAGCCTCCCGAGGGTCCCGTCCTCCGACGAGGAGTGCTTCTTCGACCTGCTGAGCAAGTTCCAGAGCAGCCGCATGGACGACCAGCGCTGCCCGCTGGAGGAGGGCCAGCCCGGGGCCGCCGAGGCCATGGCCGCGCCCGCCCTGGAGGAGCGGCCGGGTGAGCGGGGGCTCCCTGACCTTGAAGGGGCGCGGGCGGCGCAGCCAGCTGCCAAGTGCCCTGTCATTCCCGCCCCCGCCGCCCAGAGCTGCCTCCGGGCGCGTCATCCCGCCCGCCGCCCGCCCGCCCTCCAGGCTGGTGCCAGGAGCGTGTCCGGGGGCGGGTGGGGAGATGCTCCGGAGGCAGGGGTGGGCCCCTCGGGCAGCTGTGGGCGGGCTGGCACCCTCCTCGGGACTGACTGGCCGCCCGCCCCGCAGCCCAGGCCCCGCTCACGGCCTCCCCGCAGACCGAGGAGCTCTTCGACCTCATCGCCAGCTCGCAGAGCCGCCGGCTGGACGACCAGCGCGCCAGCCTGGGCCGCCTCCCTGGGCTGCGCGTCACCCACAGCAACCTGGGCCACCTGCGGGGCGACCGGGACCCCCCGGCGCCCGGGGACGACTTCTTCAACATGCTCATCAAGTGCCAGGTGGGCGCGCGGGGGTGCCCCGGCTCTGCCCTCCTCTCGGCCGGTCTGGGGAAGCCGGGGGGGGGGGGGTGGCAGGGCGGCTCAGCAGGTGTCACCCAGCGGCCACAGGTGGTCACATGCCCTGAGGCCACCCTGTACGTCCTCCGGGCGACTGTGCGTACAGAGCTGGGGGGGCCCCAGGTCCCCAAGGCAGTGGCTTCGGGGACCCCTCAGCCCTCCACTCTGGACAGAGAGGCCAGATGGCGCCCGGAGCCTGCGCGCCCGGGGTCCAGGGCCAGGAGAGCCCGGCGGACAGGCGGGTGGGAGTGGGGGCGGGGCGGGCAGTGTGCAGACCTGACGCTCATTCCACAGACAGGAAAGCATGGGCCTCAGCGAGCCCGGGGAGCCCCCCGCGCCCCCCATCCACACACACGCAGGCTCCTGGCCCTTCTGCTCCAGACCCTGCGGAGAAGCCCTCGCGCCCGCTCGGCCCCCGCCTCCGGCCCGGCCCGAGGCCCCTGAGCAGCTCCCACCTCCCTCCCGCCCGCCCCAGGACTCCTGCCCCACACTCGGGGCGCTCAGGGGGCCCGAGCAGCTCCCCGTCCCTCCCGCCCGCCCCAGGACTCCTGCCCCACACTCGGGGCGTTCAGGGGGCCCGGGCAGCTCCCCCTCCCTCCCGCCCGCCCCAGGACTCCTGCCCCACACTCGGGGCGCTCAGGGGGCCCGAGCAGCTCCCCGTCCCTCCCGCCCGCCCCAGGACTCCTGCCCCACACTCGGGGCGCTCAGGGGGCCCGAGCAGCTCCCCGTCCCTCCCGCCCGCCCCAGGACTCCTGCCCCACACTCGGGGCGTTCAGGGGGCCCGGGCAGCTCCCCCTCCCTCCCGCCCGCCCCAGGACTCCTGCCCCACACTCGGGGCGCTCAGGGGGCCCGGGCAGCTCCCCGTCCCACCAGGCTCACCCCCCACCCACCGCTGTCCCCCCGGGGCCTGGCCTGGGCGCAGCCCTCGCCCGGGGCTGTCCACGGGCCTCTGCCGGGCCGGCCGGCCGCGGCCGGAGGGCCGGCCCGACGTGTGTCCGCCCTGCCCAGTCCTCCAGGATCGACGACCAGCGCTGCCCGCCGCCGGACGGGCTGCCCCGCGGGCCCACCATGCCCGACGAGGACTTCTTCAGCCTCATCCAGAGGGTGCAGGCCAAGCGCATGGACGAGCAGCGGGTGGACCTCGCCGGCAGCCCGGAGCAGGAGGCGGGCGGGCCCCCCGAGCCGCGGCAGCAGTGCCAGCCCGGCACCAGCTAAGGCCTCGGACCCACAGCCAGCACCCCCTCCCGGACGCCCGGGAGCGCCTCTGCCGTCCAGGCTGCCTGCAGCCTCTGAGAAGCTGATCCTCCCAGGCCGTGGCTGGAGCAGGCTGGGCGCCCGAACTTCCCACTGAGCCGCACTGGGCACCGCCCCCCGTCCCCCCCCCCCCCCGAGGGTCCCTCCCCGGGGCGGCAGGCGCCGACTGTGTGGGGGGAGGCCTTCTCTGTTCTGGCCCATTCCCCGCGGTACACGGCTCCCCACAGGCCTGCCCGGCCAGCCCTCCCTCGCCCCGGCCCTGCCCCTGCCCCCGGACCTGCAGCATGTCAGCCCCAGACCGGTGCTGTCCAGGCCCGGCCTCTCCCTGCCCACCGCTGTCCTGCGGCCAAATGTGAAAACCCTGCTGCCACCCCCCACCCCCCCAAGGTCTGTGCAGCCTCCTCGGGGCCGCCCATCGTCCTCCCAGCCCGGCCTCACCCCCAGGAGGGCCCCCCGCTGTCCCCCCCTCCTCCTCAGGCTGCGGCCGGGACAGGAAGCCACGGCGGAGGCAGGCTCACCTGCTCCTTCGGCCCTGGCCCTGAGCCCCAGCCCCATGCGGCCCGAGCAGGCAGCCCGAGGGGAGGGGGCTGGCCCTGAGGAGACCGGGGCCAGCCAGGCCTCCCCCTGCCCGTGCCGGACGGGCAATGGTCTGGAGACTGTCACACCACAGCCATGGGGTGGCAGCGGGTCAGCAGAGCTGGGAGGCCCGCCCCGCCCTCCCCCCACCAGCTAGGGCTACATCGTCCTGCCTCCTCCGTGTGTGGAGGGTTCTGCCCCTCCTGGTACCCAGGTTGGCCACGGGATGGGCAGGGGACAGCCCTCACCCTCACCCGTTCCTGGGCTCACTTACAGCCCCTCCCCCACCCCCAGGCCTGGGGTGGATTCTCTGCCCCAAGACACAGACGGCACCTCCTCTTCCAGATCCTGCTCCCGAGCCCAGCCTGGGCCCTGGGCGGAGGGGAGGGTCCGCTGAGGGGGGTGGGGCTGAGGGCGTGGCTGGCAGTGCCGTCAGGCGCCAGAGCTGGGCCCTCTGCTCGCCGCCCGGTACTTGAACGTCCGTGCGTATTTATTGCCCTCCGTGTCGGCCACGCTGTCCATGGTCCTTTCCAAGCCGAGGGTACGTTATCTTTCTGTTTTTCCGGAAAATAAAGTCGGCCAAGCGAATGCTGTCAGTGTGGGTTCTAGGGGGGTGGGGGGTCAGCTAGGTGGGGGGTAAGGAGGTGGCGGGCAGACGCCCCAGGCTCCCTCGTGCCCGCCCACCTGGAGTGCCTGCTCCACCCCCACCCTCACCCCTCGGCCCGGCCCTGCCAGGGGCAGCCGCTGTCCTAACTGGACTCACATTCCAGGAAGTGCTTGCCTTTCGGGCCTCAACGGCCTGTGAAGGTGCAGCTGAGAGAGCAGCCTGCGGGCGACGCCCCACAGATAGGGACCCCCCAAAACAGCAGCCATCATAAGGCACTGTGCCCAGGAGGGTCTGGGCACCGGGCGGGTCTGGGGAGGCCCCTTCTCACTCCCCGTGACCCACAGCTCCGTCCACACCCCACACCGACCACAGGGCCGGGACCGCCGAGGGGCGAGGGGGGCTCGGCAGGGGCCGCAGGCAGGAGCACACAGTGGCATCGCTCCTGAGATGGAGCCGGGCCTTCCCCTCTCAACAGTTCATGCTCCAGGACCCTGGGCCCGAAGGCTCGGCAGTAACACCGGCACCGTGTCCCTTCCCGCAGCTGCAGGAAGCCGTGGGCGCTGCCGAACCCTCCTGAATGTCCCAACACACTCCCTCTGGCCTCGGAGGGGGCTGGCCGGGGCCGGAGGGAGGAAGGGAATGAGGGGCCGGGGCCGGAGGGAGGAAGGGAATGAGGGGCCGGGGGCAGAAAGCTGAGAAGCCGGGCTGCAAAGGGCAGGGGCTGGAGACGGCCACTGCTCGGAAAGGCCAGGCCAGGCCACGGGGCCACAGAGGAGAGGCCGTGGATCCTGTGGCAGGTCCCACGGGAGGGGCCACGGGCCACACGGGAAATTGCAGGTGGCGGAGACAGGGAAGAGGACATGCACAGGCCGGCAGGCCCTGGACTGGCCGGCACCAACACCCAGTGGGGGTTGCCCTGGGCGTCTAGTGCCTGCCCGGTGCACGCAGACATCCGTCACCTCTCTGGGGGGGGGGGGGCGGGGGACAGTCCCTCCAGCGTCAGCAGGGCTTATAGGTCAAAGCACCAGAAAGTAAAAATCGACGCGGTCAACACACACATCTAAGCCGCAAGCCCCGCCGTGAAGGGAGGGTCCTGGGAGCCCTGCCAGGTCCAGCCAGCTTCCCAGGCCTCCCCGAATCCTGCCCCAACGCGGGGGGCAGCGAGGCAGCCAGGCCAAGGCCCGGCCCCGCTCCTGCCCCAGGGCAGCCAGGCCCCGCGTGGTCGGCGCTCCGTGGAGGGCAGGCGGGGGCGCTGAGGACACATCCCTGCGCTGGCAGGGAGGCGCTGGCGGGAATAATGAGGGGTGTGCCAGGGAGAGGACAGGGGGTAATCGAGGCAAAGCAGGAGCTGCCGGCGCGGAGAACAAAGCCGAGGCTCGGGGGCCGCACGCTCGGGGCGGGGATCGGGCTCAGATCCTGCCGGGATCTGTCGGCTGTGATTCATGCTGAAGGTCACACAGCCCAGAACACTGGGGAAGTAAACACACTTTCATAAACACAGGAACATCCTGGGGAGGCCGTCAAACACGGCTGCGAGACAAACTGCACGCCCCGGGGGGCGGGAGGGGGGAGAACGGACCATGAGGGGCACCCCTGCCCCCTCCCCCTCATGGCAGCCCAGCCCCCTCTGCAGCTGCAGCGAGCGGCCTGTGTCCAGGGGGTGGCAGGTGGCAGGGAGGGATCTGGGGCTGATCCTACCCCATGAAGGACACTGGCTCACGGCTGTCCCTCCCAGGCCTCTCCCCAGAAACACCCGGGTCCCGGCTGAGACCCCTGTGCCTGCACCCCGTCTGCTCTTCCCACCCGTCCCTGACGGGGACACAGCCTCCTCTGCAGAGGGGCAGGCAGAGGCTCCTCAGGGCAAAGGGACCGCCCCCCCCCCAAGGCCACACAGCCAGGCAGGAGGCCTCAGACTCCACGTCAGGCCCCGTCCGGTGAGCGGACGCCGGTGGTGGGCCATGGTCCGGTGGCTGCACCAGGCGGGGTTCCTGGGAGTTCCTGACTCAGCACCAGGGACGACAGCAGAGCCTGCAATGTCTGTTTATTGCCGAGGCGGCAGCCCTCCCCGGGGCAGCAGGCGGGGTCAGCGGGGCTCTGTCTTGCCAGGGGAGATGGGATCCTCGTCCGCACCCACTTCAGTCGCAGTGGTAGATTCGGGGGCCCCCGCAGCCTCTAGCACCAGCTCCAGAGCCCCATCACCGGCCACTCGGCGCACCTTCTCCCCTCTGGCCGCCAGGATCTCTTCAACGTTCCTGGGAGAGAGGGTGGCGCCATGACACCCTGGCCCTCACCGGTCCGGCACGCTGCCCTCGAGGCGAAGCGTGAGCCCGGAACATGGGTCCCTGCACTGGGTGGCACCGGGGCCTGCACGCTGCCCTCGGGGGCCTTCTCCACGGCCCCAGGGGGGGATGACCGCCCACTCCCAGGGAGAATGCCACTCGGACGCCAATCTGAACTGCGAGGGCCACTGGCTCGAGGCTCCCGACCGCGGCCGCCCCTGCTCTCCGAGCGCAGCCAACTGCAGGCCCATCCTCGTCCACACGCCACACACGCACCCGCCGGCGTGGCCACCAGCCGGCGTGGAGAGAGGACGGGCTTCCTGCCCCTCGCGGGCCCTCGGGAATCTTCGTAGGGGAAGGAAGGAGCCACGAAATGCAAGGAGCCAAGGACACGCCCCTATGGAATAGCCCCACCCTGCCTGACCCTTCCCTGTCGGCCAGCCTGTGGCCCTGCCAAGTGGTCCTGGGCTTATTTGTTCAGTCAGCGGCATTTCGCTGCTCCTCCGGTCAGTAGGATACGTCGGGAGAAGAGGGCTTGTGAGCCTCACTAGGGTGAGGGTGCCCCGGGGAGGCGGGTGGGGCTCTGACCGGCACTCTGTCCACACCCCTGCCCAGGTGGCCTCCTCACCTCTTCCCATCCAGGTCGGAGAACCAGCCCAGGTTGTCCGCGATGATGTGGTGGTTCTGGCAGCCAGGGCAGGTCACAATGACCACTCCCTGGTGATAAGCCAGCTTGGAGATCCGCTTGGAGGACCGGGTCCCACACACCTGGCGGAGACATGGAGACAGGGCAGGTGAGGCCATGGGCCCGTCCTAGGGATAGCTCCACCCCTCCATGCGGCCCCTGCCCTCCCAGAGGACACGCCCCCGAAGGGATAGCACCACCCCTCTCCCAGAAGGCCCCGCCCCTCCTAAAACACGCCAATGTGGGATAGCTCCACCCTCTCCCAGAAGGCCCCGCCCCTCTGGGATAGCTCCACCCCTCTCCCAGAAGGCCCGCCCTCATAGGACACGCCCCTAAGAGATAGCTCCACCCCTTTCCAGAAGCCCCTCCCCTCTCAGGACACGCCTCCTAAGGGATAGCTCCACCCCCCTAACAGAAGGCCCCGCCCTCCAAGGACATGCTCCTATGGAATAGCCCCACCCCTCTGCCAGAAGGCCTCGCCCCTCCCAGGACACGCCCCCTAAGGCATAGCCCCACCCCTCTCCCGGAAGGCCCCGGCCCCGGGGACAGCGCCATTTCCGCGTGGCCCGCCTCCCCCAAGGGCACGCCCCCTCCATGCGGTCGCCCCGCGCCGCCCCGCGCCCACCCCGCGCGCGCCCCGCGCCCACCTTGCAGGTGTAGACGAGCTGGTAGTGCGCCGCCCGGGGCCCCTGCTCGGAGCTCCAGCGCCGCCGGCCGCAGAGCCAGGGCCGGGCCCCCGCCGCGGCCCCCAGGCGGGCCCCGCGCCCCCACAGCCGCCTCACGCCGGGCCCCCGGGGCCGCGCGCGGCTCAGCAGCGACCACACGCGGCCCAGCGCCGCCCGCCACATGCCTCCCGCCCTACCCGCGCCGCCGCGCGCCCGCCATCTTGGCGGCGGCGGAAGGCCCTGCTGGCGCCGGGCGCGGCTGCCCCCTGGCGGCCGGCGGGGCGGGGCGGGGCGGCCCTGCCTTTGGGCCGGGCGGACCCTCTGCCCCCTGCGGCGGCGGCGGCTTAGGAGCTGCGCTGCTTTTCTCTTTTGAAACACATTTTTATTGATGTCCGGGGGGGCAGAGGAGCGACGGAAACATCCGGGAGGGGAGCGGCCCGGAGCGTGGCCGGTGCTCCGGGTCCGCGGGCCGCTCCCCGGCGGCGGGGAGGGGCCGGGGCCGGTCCGCGCCGCTAGGAGCCCTCGGTGTCCGTGTTGTCGCTGCCCGTCGTGTTCTCCCAGTCCACCTCCCCCTGCCGCGGGCCCGGCTGCAGCTTGCGGAGCGCGCGCTTCCTGCGGGGAGCGAGGCCGGTGAGGGTCCGAGGCCGCCCGCCCGCCCCCGCCCCCGCCCCCGCCCCGGGCCCGCCCCCGCCCGCCCCGCCCGCCCCGCGCGCCCGCCCCCGCCCCCGCCCCCGCCCCCGCCCCCGCCCCCGCCCGCCCCGCGCGCCCGCCCCGCCCGCCCCGCCGCGCCCCGCACCGGCGGTAGTTCTCGAAGCTCTCCTTGAGGCGCCGCCGCTCCTTCTCGGGGGGCTCCCCGCCGCCCAGCCCCGCGTCCTGCGGCAACGGGCTCGGCTGAGCTTGGGGGGCCGGGGAGCGGCACCAGCTCCGGGCGGGAGCGGGCCGGGGTCCCCTCTTGGAGGACAAGACAGACCGGGCGCCCCCGAGGGCTCCAGGCCGGATGCCTCCGGGCGGGGCGGGGGCCCGGGCAGCGGTTCCCGGCACAGAGGACAGCCCCCCTCCGCCCCCGGCCCTCCGCTCTGTGCAAGGAGGGGCGCGGCTTCAGGTTCCCAACGCTGCACCCCAAGAGCCATGGGCAGAGCCCCTGTGCCCCCTCCCCTCCCACCCAGGCCCCCTGGCAGCCTTACGTTGGGGGTCAGCAAGGGCCGCTGCCTCGGCAGAGCCTCCAAGGACTGCTCCGGGCTCTCGCCGTCAGCCTGGCCGCCTGCAAGGAGCGGGGTGCCTGCGGTGCCGCCCTGCCAGGACCCAGCGTGCCCGGCCCGCGGCACCCCTCCTCACCCCGGTGCTGCCCGCCCAGCCTGCGCTGTCTGCTGGGGACCCCCCCCCCCCCAAGGACCCCAATGTACAGCTGCCCGGGCGCTCCCACCTCCACCTCCGCTCCTCCCGCCAGCAGCCGCCCCTCCTCCGGGGCCAGAGGGTTCCCAGCTGCTGGGCCCGCCCCCGTGGGCCAGGGCCTGGGTGGCCCAGGGCTCAGGGAGCCCTGAGGGGCTGGCTCCCCTAAACTGGCCGTGCGGGGGAGCTCTGGGTTCCAGAGGCAGGGACACCAGTGCGAGCCCAGGTCCCTGCCTGGAGCTGACCCTCCCCCTGAGCCTAACCCTGAGCCCCCCTCCCCCCCAGGAGCCGCCTCCCTGGGTCAGGGCCCCCCGTGCGGCTCGGAGCCCCAGCTCAGACCAGCCCCCTCACTTCTCTATTCGGTGCCCCTTCTTCCGCTTTTGCCCCTCTGGAAGCGGGTCAGGCCTGACGCGGAGGAAGTGTTGCCTGGCTTCCCACACCAGCCTCTGCGGGGGGCTCAACCCCGCCCTGGCCCAGTGCCGGGCTCCTGAACGCGGACCCCACCTTCAGAGCCAGCCCTGCCCGTTACCGGAGCCCCAGCTCCCCCCCACCCGACAGCCCCTCCATCCCCGCTTCTAGCCCCCCTGCTCCCCGCTCAGTCCTGCGGCTGGAGCTGGACACAGCCGGCAGGCCGGCCCCAGGTTCGAGTGGGGCTCTCGTTGGCTCCTGGGGGACTCCAGGGCTCACTTCTCCCTCCCAGTGCCCCCAGGCGTGATGTGCACAGGACAGGCTGGAGGACACTCCAGGCGCCAGCCACGTGGGGGGCGTGGGCCGAGGGTCAGGACTGGCATCAGCTCGCCCTCCTCACCTCTGTCCGAGAGCCGGCCGTCCTCCTCCAGGTCCCGGGGGATGGAGAGCTTCCGGAGAGACGGGCGGCCGGTGAGGACACGGCCCCGCGGCCCCACCTCCCCGCCGGGCTGCTCCCCTCACTGCCCCCCACCCCCCGCAGGCCCAGCCGGGCTGGGCAGCGGGAAGGCCCCTGAGGGCACAGGCGCTGCCGGGTCCGTCCTGCCCCGAGCCTGCAGCGGCCCGCGGGCACCAGCTGCCCGTCCTCTGCCGGGCGGCGTGTTGGAGGAGAGGGGCCGGCCAGCTCCCGGAGCCGCTGGCAGGCGGCCGAGCTCCTGGGACCCCACAGGGCCGCGCACGGGTGCGGGCTAAGGCGGGAGCCCGCCGGGCACACTCACCTCCTGCGAGTTCCTGGGTGAGCTGTCCTCCAGGTCGGAGCTCTGCGGCACAGGAGAGGGGCGGTCAGCAGCCCGCGGGGAAGCTGAGCCGTCTGGGGGATGGGCTGGAGCGGGGGTGGGGGTGGGAGCGGGGAGGGGTCCCAGGCCAGTTCTTCAGGGAGTCCCCTCTGCCCTCACTGCACCCAGAGCCACCAGCCAGGGGGCTGAGGAGGGCCCGGGACCTGCCAGGCCACCAGGGGGCGGTGGCCGGGCCAGGCCAGCACTGAGGCTCTCCAGCGGGTTCTCCCTCTGGGCTCTGGGGTCCCTGGGGACATGCTTGCACCCGGGGCCGCCCCCCTGTCCGCTGCAGCCGGGCCCCCCGAGGGGCTCCCCGTGTCCCCGCCGCAGGGCCCCCCTAGCGCCCCCCACGCCCCCGTGCCCAGGAGGCGCACCAGGACCAGCATCTCCAGCTGCTGCCGCTTGAGCCGGCCCTCGGCCGCCAGCAGCTGGCCCTCGCGCTGGAACAGCTGCAGCTGCAGCTCGTCCGCCTTCTCGCCCAGCTCCCGGGCCTGCTTGCGCAGCACGTCCTTGTCCTGCAGGCTGCGGGCGTACTGCGCGTGCAGCTGCTCCCGGGACGCGATGGCCTGCGGGGAGAGCCTGGTGGGCACCGGGCGGCCGCCCGCCCGGCCGGCCTCCTCTGCCTGCCCAGGAGCGCCGTGTCCATGGAGGCTCCTGGCGGGAGGCGAGGGCAGTTCCGAGAAGAAAGGACAGGGAGGTCTCTGCCCCAGCCCGCCGGCCGGCGCCGCGGGACAGGTGCACTCGCCCCCCACGGGCTCAGGCATCTGCCGTGGTTCACATCAAACCACGGTGGTGCAGCACTAGCCGGTTTGGCTCAGTGGATAGAGTGTTGGCCGAAGGGTTCTGGGTTCGATTCCCAGCCAGGGCACAGGCCTGGGTTGTGGGCTCGATCCCCAGTGCGGGGTGTGCAGGAGGCAGCCGATCCATGATTCTCTCTCATCATGGGTGTTTCTGTCTCTCTCTCCCTCTCTCCCTCCCTCTCTGAAACCAATAAAATCGATTTAACCACGGTGATTGTGAACAGCCGAGGCACCTTCTTTAAAATGAGCCTGTCACGCTGTGCCACGCCCACCCCCACGGAGGCTGAGCGTGAGCCGAGCGGACAAATGCCCACAGCCAGACCACGTCCAGCTCGGCCCATGGCCCACGGCCACCAAGGGCAGTGCCGTCCGAGGGACCGCCCCGGCCACAGGGTGGCAGCCAACCCAGGTGCCCGCGTGTTTAGATTAAAAAGTTATTTGCAGAACAAGACAGATGCTTCCGATTTTGCAAAATGAAAACGAAGCTGTATGTAGTGGACAAAGTCTGGGAAGGCAGGCGGAGGTGGGTTTCCTGCAGGCGGGCGGAGGCGGCCGGCGGAACTAACTTCACACCCGTTCACATGGCTCCTGTCCTTTTGCAGCCACGTGGAGCCTGGCTGCTGTGGCTCAGTGGGTTGAGCATCGTCCCAGGGGTCAAGAGGTCCCAGGTTCGACTCCCAGTCAGGGCACAAGCCCGGGTTCCCAGCTCGCTGCCCAGGAGGCAGCTGATCCATGTGTCTCTCTCATCTCTCATCAATGTTTTTCTCTCCCTCTACCTCTCCCTTCCTCTCTGAAATCAATAAAAATCTATTTTTTTTTTAAAGCAAAAAAGGAATAAATAAAAACCACTCGGATAACGACCTCCCACCCCCTCGAGCTATCGCTGGGGCAGCCCCTGAGATGGGAGAACAGCCCTCGGTGCCCGCCCTCCGCGGTGCCCGCCCTCCGAGGTGTCCGCCCTCCACAGCGCCCGCCCTCCGCGGTGCCCGCCCTCCGAGGTGTCCGCCCTCCGCGGTGCCCGCCCTCCGCGGCGCCCGCCCTCTGAGGCGCCCGCCCTCCGCGGCTTCTACCTGGTCCCGCTCAATGGCCACCTCCTCCAGCTGCTGCAGGATGGCCTCGATGCGGTCCTTGTACATCTTGGAGTCCTTCCGCAGGGCCTGGCACTGCAGCTCAAACACCTCCTTCTCCTCCATGCACTGCCGGGCAGCGGGCCAGCGGTGGGGTGAGGAGCGGGCCCCTGTGCCTCCAGCAAGGGGCCTCGGGACGTGGGGCTGAGGGAGGGCCCGGGCAGACCCGCCGCCCACCCCCTGGCAGCCCCGGCCCGCGCCCTGCCCCGCGCGTACCCGGGCACGCAGCGCCTCGGCCTGGCGCAGGTCCTTGCGCAGGGCGAAGAGGGCGCTGGCCTGCTCCTGGTGCTCCCGCAGCGCCTGCCGCCAGTCCTCCTCCAGCACCTGGATGTAGGGGCTGCCCTTGTCCGGCCTCCCCTCCTGCGGGCGGCCCAGGGCGCCGGGCGGCAGGGCGGCGGCCGGGCGGGGGCAGGCGCCGGCCTCCAGCTCCTGCACCCGCGCCTGCAGCAGCGCCTTCTCCTGCTGCAGCTCCCACAGCAGCTCCTGGCTGGGCCGCTGCTCCATGGCGTGCCGCAGCTTCAGCGTGTGCTTGCGCTCCACCTTGCAGTCATCCTCCGCCTTCATCAGGCTGTGCTTGAGCCGGTCCACCTGCCCGGCCGCAGCGTCAGCCCCCGCCTCCCCTGGACAGGCCGCCACCGTGCCCGCCCCGTCCCTGCCCCTGCCCGCCCCCACCCACCGCCCTCCCCTGGACGGGCCGCCACCGTGCCCGCCCCGTCCCTGTCCCTGCCCGCCCCCACCCACCGCCCTCCCCTGGACGGGCCGCCACCGTGCCCGCCCCGTCCCTGTCCCTGCCCGTCCCCGCCCACTGCCCTCCCCTGGACGGGCCGCCACCGTGCCCGCCCCATCCCTGCCCCTGCCCGCCCCCACCCACCACCCTCCCCTGAACGGGCCGCCACCGTGCCCGCCCCGTCCCTGCCCCTGCCCGCCCCCGCCCGCCGCCCTCCGTGGACAGGCCGCCACCGTGCCCGCCCCGCCCGCCGCCCGGCCGGCCGGCCGCGCACCTCCAGCTGCAGGTCGCGGCTGCGCATGAGCGCGTTGCCCTTCTCCTCGCTCTGGCGCGCCAGCCGCATGGCCAGGTCGTAGTTCTCGTCCTTGCAGCGCTTGAGCTCGCGCCCGCAGGCCTCGCACTCCTCCTTGAGCCGCTGCACGCGCTCCTGGTGCTTGCGCAGGAGGCTGTCCTTGACGCGCAGCTCCTTGATGAAGTCGTCCTTGGAGCTCAGCAGGGCCGTCAGGTCCTGCACCTTCTTCTGCAGCTTCGTCACCTCGCTCATCAGCAGCTGTGTCAGGCCCGACTCCCCGGACGCGTCTGCAGGCCGGCGGGGGTCAGCGCTGCGTCCTCGGCCTGTCCCCCGCCGCCCCGCCCGGCCCCCGCCCGGCCCCCGCGCTCACCGATGATCATGGAGAAGACGCGGGCCGGCTCCTTGCCCGTGACCTTCCGGTAGAGCTGCGGGTAGTACAGCTCCAGGCTCTCCAGGAAGGCCACGTAGCCCTTGTGGCCGGTGCGCTGCAGGATGTCCAGGAGCACGCCTGCAACCACACAGGGAGCACCTGTCTGCAACCACCCAGCGGCTGGCGGGCGCCGGGCCGGCACTGCCCGCCCACAGGGGCCCCGCGCGCGGGACAGGGACGGGGTGGGAGGCCACGGCCGCCCTCCCGGGGAGCCCTGCGGCGGGCGGCGGGCGCGGGCACTGACCCGCTCTGCGCTTGCGGGTGACCAGGCTGGGGTCGCTGAGCACCTGCTCCTCGTCGTCGGGGCTCAGCACCTTGCACTGCCGCAGGTACGGCGTGATGCGCGCGGGGTCGATGGCCGAGATGAGCTTCACGCGGAAGCTCTCCAGGGCGCTCCAGCACTCGTCCTCGTTCTCGTAGTCCGACATGGCGGGGGCGGGGGCGGGGGCACGGCCGGGCGCTGGGAGCGACACCGGGCGCTGAGCTGGCCGTCCCCGCGGGGCCCGGGCCGCGCCCGGAACTGGCCCGCACCCGGCAGAGGCAGCCAGGAGCTCCCTGGCCCCGGCTGGCTAGGGAGCGTGCAGCCTCACCCACCTCCCGTCGTGGCGCCCAGGGGCATGCCTGCGGCACGGTGACCGGCTCTGTCAGTGCTCGGTGGGCGCCCAAAGCTGCCCCCGGGCCCTGTCCCCGCCTACTGGCCCCCTGGCCCCTCTACGTGGGGGAGGGAGCGGGGGAGGTGCTGTCAGAGGGGGAGTCTAAGGAACACTGGCCTCCTTCCCTGCCCTGCACCTGGGCACCCCGTGCCATGGAGCTAGGCAGCTGCCTCTGCCACGGAGCTGAGCGGCACAGGGAGCTGCTTGTGCTGGTGCCGCCCAGGCAGGTGAGGGCAGGGAGGCAGCCCGGCGGTGCCCAGGCTGGAGCCAGAGCGTGTGGGCCAGGGACCCTCCCACCTTCCCGGTCCCACAACTTCCTCATTCGCCCACTCAGCACCCGCACATCCCAGTCCCATCCCCTCCTTTCCTTCCGGGCCGACCCGACCGGCTGGTGATGCAACCGCCACCCGGCGGCTGCCCGGGCTGGCAGCTCCGGTCAGGCTCGGCGACCCTGCTGCTTGGGAGGGTGGCCGGACGCCCCTGGGGAGCCAGGGCCGCCCGAAAGGTGGCTCTGGCACCCGCCCCAGGCCTCTTCTGCCTCCAGGGCGCCTGCTCAGGCCTCTCAGGGCTGCCACCTTGGCTCTCGGACATGGGACCTCAGCCGGGAAAGGCCCAGGCGGGGGCGGCCGTGCGGTTGACCGCTGGCCAGTGGGGACAGAGGCCGCGACCCAGCCCCTGTGACAGAGCCGTGGGCCCACGTGGGAAAGGCCACGCCATCCTGGGAGCCCGCCCGCACCGGGAGGCCTGGTGGCGGAGCCTGGCGGTGGAGCCTGGGCAGTGGCTGCATTCCTGCCGCCTGCTGTGCCTGGAGGCGTGTCCCAGCCTGGAACAGCCGGCATCGGGCCCCGGCATCGGGCATGGGGCACAGAGGGGAACACAGCGCCCACGCCGCAGCCCCGCCCTGCCCTGCCGCCGCTGCTGGTTCCCAGACGCCCCTCAGGGCCGGCGGGGAGGGTCCAGGGCCTCGGGGACCTGCCCCTGCAGCGTCCAGAGCAGAGTCTGGCGCCCTCCCAGCGCCTTCAGAAGGGGGACCTACCTCAGGGTCCTGCAGGGGCGCCTGCCAGCTGGTGCCCTCAGCCAGCGCCGTGGATTCGTGGATTCGATGAAGGACAGGAGGTGCTGCCGGCAGGCAGCCCGGCCATCCGGGAGGGAGAGGGCCTGGAGGGAGGGAGCCTGAACTTCCTGACGGGGGACAGCCCCAGGTGGCTGCCTTCTGATTGGCCCGGCCAAGAGGCCCGGAGGCCGGTCCAGGGAAGTGGAAGTGGCCTGGGCTCTAGGAGAGCTGCTGGGGCCCGCCCCCAGGAGGCCACACAGGCTGCTGGGGGCTTCCGGGCAAGGGGTGCTCTGTGCCCAGCCGTCCACCTTCAGCAGCTCCGGGGTCCAGCAGCCAGGGGCCTGAGGGACCGGCCCGACTCTGGGCCCCCCCACAGCCTGGCCGGCACACGCATCCGTCACAGGGATGCAGCGTGGTGTCCGAGGGCAGGGCTGGGGCGGCTGCAGGCATGGGCCCAGCCACGCCCCACCCCGTGGCCACCAGCCAGCACCGCGCCAGCACCCCTTCCCCCTCCTGGAGCGCCCCCCTTTCCACCTGGAACCATGACACCTCCCCATGGCTGCCGTCTGGGGAGGTGACAGCTACAGGACCAGCAGGATGAGCAGGATGGGGCCCTGCTCCGGCCCCACCCCCAGGTGCCGCTCCCTCCCGGGGGAGGGGGACCCATCCTCAGCCCTGGCTAGTCTGCTCAGCCATGGCAGTCCAGCTGTGGGCTGACCTCGAGGGTTCTGGCACAGCTGGGGGCTGCCCAGTCTGAGTGCAGTGGCAGGTCCACCCAGGGGCCGGGGCCGCCGTCATGCTTGGGGGAGCTGACCTGGGGCACACCCAGGGGTACGGCTGGCATCCTGCAGGCGGCCAGCCTGGAGGTCCCCACCTTGTCTCCCCTTTGTAAAGGGAGGCTGTGCGGGGGCGTTAAATAGGCACATGGGGACTGAGCTAGGAACGGGAGCGGAAAATACCCAGCGACCTCTGCGTACTTGGAAAATGTGTTTTTTAAAAATATATTTGTATGGATTTCTGAGAGGAAGGGAGGGAGTGATAGGAACATCAACGATGAGAGAGAATCGCTGATCACTGCCTCCTGCACGGCCCGCAGGGATGGAGCCGGCCACCAGCGAGCCCGCCGGCCAGGCTGGAGTGGAATCAACTCGAGCTGTGGGCCCAGGAACCAGTGGAGTGCAAGCAGCGCCGTCCACGCACCAAGTGGCGTGGGCCCTGGCAGGGCTGACGTGACGTGTGGCAGGAGCGGGGAGCCGGGGCCAGGACACGGGCCAGGACGTGGTGGCGGCAGGCACGGCGCCCACAGGATGGAGCCGCACCACCAGCTCGGGTGCAGGCAGCCCTTGGACAGGCGGGGCCGGAGCCACGAACCGAACCGTCCTGCAGGGAACGCCGCACGGAGGAAGGAGGCCCGTGGGCCAGCGTGTGGTCTGGAAGGCAGGGGAAGTGGGTGCCCTGGTCCCTGAGGTGGCACCGAGGGCTGCCCGCCTCTGCTTCCCTGTTCGCGCCCGCAGAGGCCCGGGCAGGCTGACGCCCAGGGCCCAGCCTGCTGCTCCCAGCAGGTGCAGGAGGCCCAGCCCGCCACTCACCGCCCCGTATCTGACCCAGGAGCCTCTGGCTGCTTTTAATGAAAAAATAGAACCTTTATTAATTCCTTCAACATTCCGTTTGCACATGGGAAAGGCTGAGCCCCTGCCACCAGCGGTTACTCCTGGCAGCGCCTCCCAGGGACCAGCCACCGGCTCCTTCCGCCAGCGGGGCTGGTGGGCCCAGCTCCTGGGGGTGTGGCGTGGGCATGGGGCTGAGCAGTCCTGGAACACAAGGCCGCCGTGGTGGGGGCACCCGGAGGCACCACGCCTGGCAAGGGAAGGGCGGGGTCCATGGGCGTGGGGGGGAGAGGGGAGGGAGGCTCAATGGCTGGCTCCTCTGTGGTGCTCGTTCCCCGGAGCCGGGCCCCTGCTGCAGGAGCTGCTCCTGCCTCTGTGACGAGGCCCCTGGGCTGTGGTCTGGACGCGGGGACACAGCCAGAGGCCGCAGCCTGCCCTCGGCTCACGTTCACAGGGAAGAGGCGGGGCAACCACGGCCACAGCTGCGGAGGGCGAGTGCTCAGGACAGACGGACACGGGCAGATGGCTCCTAGGAGAGCCACCAGGGAGGGAGTCTCTGAGGAGCTGCACTGAGCAGACGGGGGAGGTTGCAGGACGGGGCACCTGCACTCGGGCTGAGGCAGCTGGGCCCCTGCAGACCCCGCCAGGCCACATGCGGCCACGGTGCCCGGCTCGCCGCTCACAGCAGCCGCTTCCTCTTCCGGGCGTGCCGGCCGCGCCGGGTCCGGAGCACATCCAGGTCATCGAGGTCGTCTGGGCCGGAGGGGGCAGCGCCCTGGCCAGGCTCTGGGGCTCCCTGAGGCAAGGGGACAGCAGTGCCGTCAGCCAGGACAGATGAAACGGGCAGCAGGAGCAGCGAGGGGTGGGCCGAGGGCGTGTGGACACCCCACCCGATGGGGCAGGAGCTTTCCCCTTAACGTCCGGGTCCAGCCAGGTGTCCAGGGCTGGTCAGCCCAGAACAGTCCTGGGACCCCTAGGCAGGGCCCTGGGAGGGAGGTGCGGTCCCTGCTATAGCCCAGGCTGGAGGGAGCTGGGGAGGGGGCCAGCCTGGCAGCCACAGGCACCCAGGGAGGCTGCGGGCCAAGGGCTCCCGGGTCAGAGGCTCCTTCCTCCCCTCACAGCCAGCGGGCCAAGGGGGGTGCCTCTGCACAGTCGGCACACAGCCATGGCCCCTCCCCACCAGCCTCCCCACCCACCACCCGGGGCAGCCACGTGGGCGGGCAGGGCAGTGTGGGGCGCAGCGCTGTGCCCGAAGCCACCCACCTGTGCCGGGGCCGTGGCTGCGGGCCCTGCCTGGGCACTGCCGCTCGCCTGGCCCGGCTGCCCACCGCCCTCGGAGTGCGCCAGCTCCTCCAGGTCCTCGTCCTCGCTCCCGGAGGCGGGCCTTGCAGCAGACAGGGTGGTGCGGACGCCGGGAGGGGGCAGGGTGGCCAGCAGAGCGGGCAGGGTGAAGGCGGCCAGGAAGCGGGCCTTCAGCAGCAGGTAGGCCGGGCTGTCCCGCAGCTGCTCCCGCACCCGCCGCCGGGCGGCCTGCAGGGCGTCCGCGGTCCGGCCAGGCGCCAGGGCTGCGGCCCGGTGCTCCAAGGTCGCCTTGTGCAGGAGGAGACCCGCCAGCGCCCGCAGGCCGCCCAGGGCGGGGGGCTGGTAGGGCAGCCTGCTCCCCAGCGGGGGCACACACACCCCCCGCGGCCCCCGGAGCCACTCCTGCACGGCCGGCTCGCTCTCCTGGGAGAGCAGGCTGAGGTCCAGGGCATCCTTCTCAGGCCCGCGCAGGGGCGGGGGCGGCCCCCCGGGCTCTGCCGGGGACAGCAGTGTCCTCCCCGGGCCAGCGGTCAGAGGCAGCACTTCGGCAGGGATCTGGGGGGGCGGAGCTGGCCGGAGGGACTCGAGGTCTGCCCTGGAGGCAGGGCCTGGCTCTCCGTCCCCATTGGCCGGGCCCTGGCCCCCTGGAGTCTCCGTCAATGAGGGCAACAGAGTCACTGCCAGCACTTGGGGGTCAGGGGCCGCAGCTGGCCTGGGGAGGCCCACCACGGCCGGCAACGGCACGGGGAGCAGCCCCGGGGCTGTGAGCACGCTGCTGGCCGGCAGAGGGGTGCTGGCCACCACGTGGGGCCCACCCGCAGGGGTGCCCGGAGCTGGCATCAGCCCGAGGGGCTGGACGAGCGGCTGAGCAGGGCTGGGGGCGGCAGGAAGAAAGGCTGGGGCCTGGGACTGTCCGAGACTGTCCAGCTGGCGGCTCACAGGGACCTGCAAGGCCACCGTGGAGACGGGAGCCAAGGCCAAGGCCTGCAGGGCTAGAGGCCTCGTGTTCGTGGTCAAGGCCCCGGAGCCTGGAGTGCTCGGACCGGCCGCTGCGGGGGCCCCCGGCCCAGCCGGTGCGGACTCGGAGACGCCGGGCCCGGTGGCTGGGGGGCCGTGGGAGGCCAGCGCCAGCGAGGGCTGGAGGATCAGGGGCGAGGGCACCAGCAGCTGGGGCGGGAGGACCACGGGGCCCGGGGCGGCCTTGCGGGCCTGGGCCTCCCGCAGCCTCTTCTCTCGCAGCAGCTGGAATACCGTCTTCAGTTTGTGCGGTGGGCGGCCGGGCGCCGGCGGGGGCGCCGGGGAGGCGGCCTGGGGAGGGCCGGCCTGCAGCCCCCTGCGCCCGGCGCCCCTGAGCCTCCTCACCGCAGCGCCTCGGGCTGGCACCTGGTCCAGGAGGTGGCCTGGGAGGAGAGACCACCACGGGGTCCAGGTGCCGTCCAGACCTGCCTCACCCACTCCGCAGGTCTCCTGGCAGCTGCTGGGAGCGGGAGCAGGAGCCCAGGGGCTGCTCGCCCTCACAGCTGGAACGTCTTTCCTGCCCCCCAGGCCGGCTAGGCTCACGCCCCTCAAACAAAACCCTCATCGGTCGTGGCCAGGCAGCTCCCGGGGGACAGAACAGCCAAGAGAAAGGGAGAGGCAGTACCTGGGGTGCTCTGGGCACTCGGCGCCTGGAAAACAGGAGGAGACTCAGCATGCGGGGAGTCCAGGCTGGATCCCTTTCCTTCTTTTCCATTTTCACGGGCCCCCCCCCCCTGCTCACCCGACTCCTCTCCCCAACCCGCTGTCCACCCCCCCCCCCCCCGCAGCGGAGCCTAGGGCCCGGCCGGCCCCTTCCCAGGCCCTGCCTCCCTCCTGATGCAGCTCCACCGCAGCCCTCGGCCGAGCTCATCTAGGCGGCTGGGCTGGGCTGCAGGGGGGCAGGCCTGGCTGGGGGACAGGAGGACACAGGGGCCTGCGGCTAGGATGGGGCCACGGCCACACTTGTCCTTGGACCCTTTTGTGGTCTCGTGGCCAGGCTCAGGGCACAACCTTTCCCTGACGGACCCTGTGGCCTTGGCCACCTGCACCAGGCAAGCCACCAGCAGGGTGTGGGGAGAGTGAAGCTGGGAGCCGGCGGGCCTGTGTGTGGGCCCTGTCTCCTCCCGGACGGTGGGGAATCTTTGGTGCTCCAGGCCCTCCCCGAGCCCAGCCCAGGGGACCCCAGACACCCTCGTCCCTAGAAAACGGTGGCATCCCTTCCTTCCTGCTGGGCCAATGCCATTTCCACGCAGCACTGCCTGGGGGGGACGAGGGGGCGGGGGGCAGGAGCCAGGGAGCCACACCGCACCTCCACTTCTCACCTGAGCCTCAGCCTGGGGCAGGGTGGGCGGCCGGGTCTTCCTCTCTCGAATGACCTCCATGCAGCCGGCAGTGTCGATGTGGAACAGCTGAGGACACGGGGCACATAGACCACACACGTGTGACACGTGTGGCAGGAGGCCCTGGCCTGCCCTGAGGGTCTGCAGCGGGACCCGATCCGAGCCCGGGGGACAGTGTTCCCATGCAGCCCCATCTGGGCCCGGCTGGAAGACATGGCAGGGCTGGCACTGCTGTCAGGACCCATGGTTTTAGGAAACTGCACCCCCACAGCCAGGCACACGGGGGCACTCTGCGGGGCTCACCTGCATGAAGAGGGTGAACACCGGGGTGCTGGCCAGGCGGGCGTCCTGCAGCTGCGCCCCGATGCTGTCGGCTGGGGGACATGGGCACTTGTGCAAAGTGGCCCCAGAGCCTGGATGCCAGGCAGGGAGCCCCGAGGAACCCCAAAGCCAGCTGCCACCCTTCCTGACCAGGGAGGGCAGGGGCCAGGCACTCCGAGCGTGAGTGTCACAGGAGAGACACTTAGACCGCAGCCAGCTCTGGGCCCACAGGCCATGCCCTCAGGCACAGCTCCTGCCGAGGCCTGAATGGCAGCCACTTCCAGGCCCTCGGCAGGACCAGAGGCTAAACCCCGCGCCCTCCACGGCCCCCCTCACCCTCCCCGCAGCCCAGCAGGCTCCCGGGGCCCCAGGGCAGTACCTCGTGTGGGTGCCGCAGTGCGCCTCCTGGGAGCACAGGGCACGGTGATGTCGCCCACCCACGGGCTCATGGCCATCAGCAGCTGGCGCCCGAGGCGCTTCTGCTGCAGGGCGTGCCTCCGGTGCTGCCGCCACAGCTGCCCCACGTGGGGCCTGGCCACCACGCTGCCGCCCGGCGTGGTCCCCTGGGCTGAGCGGAACAGGCATGGCCCCTGTGGGGGGAAGGCACCTGAGCGCTGCGCTCACTGCCCTCCAAAGCCCTGCACCCGAAGGGGGCGGGGCTGTGGTAACACGTACACAGAGGTACATGGCGGGGCGGGCTGTGGCAATGTGCACACACAGGTGCACGGTGGGGCGGGCTGTGGTAACGTGCACACACAGGTGCACGGCAGGCGGGCTGTGGTAATATGTGCTCACGCATGCGCTCAGCAGGCAGAGGGTGCAGTGGTGGATGAGGTGGGCAGGCCCTTACCCGAGCCCGACCCCGGTTGGCCATGTTGGTCTTGAGGATGCACCTCAGGGTCTCCAGAGACACCTTCAGCGGCTGTCTCGCGCCCTGACAGACAGAGAGCACACTAACTCCTCGCCCAGCCCCCAAGCGGCACCACTTCGGTGAGAAACATGCTGACGCCCGGGCGCCTGGGCAGGCCTCCCCCGAGACAGGCACACGCCAGGCAGCCATGGGACCGGGCTGTGCCATGGGACCGGGCAGCCACGGGACCAGAGCCCGGGCCAGGAGAAGGCGCCCCTCGCCACTGACGGTTCAGGAAGGGCTCTGGCTGCATGCCCCGAGCCTCCTGCGTGGCTGTCACAGCAAGAGAGCCGGGCCCAGTTCTGACACGGGGCAGGAGTAAACCTCGACAGAGCAAGGAGGGGTGCTGCGCATACTTGGGGGCACGGCTGACAGGAGATCTGGCTGGCCCACTGCCCTGAGCACCAGCCTCGTGGCAGCACCCAGGGCCATGCCCACCTTGTCGGCCGGCCCCTCGGAGCTCCTGGGATGAGTGTCGGCGCAGGGCGGGGACCTGATGCTTCCCCGGCTGGCGCTGTGTGTCCCGGAGGGGGCCCGTCCGCCCGCCTCCTCCGCGTCCCTGCTGCCTCCAGGAGTGGCACCGGAGGCCTGGGGCCGGCTGGGGGCGGCGGCTGAGCCTCCTGGGCAGCCCCCCGGCCCCAGTGTGTGGGCGCTCTGCCTGGCGGGAACCCACAGGTCCACGTCCGGCACGGTGTGCTGTGCTGGCGGCCGAGACTGGCCACCTTCCTGGAGGCCCCGGGCTGGCTCCGGCTCCGACTCCGGCTCCGACTCGGAGTCTCTGCTGTCCCCGCTGCCGCTGTCCCCGCTGCCGCTGGCCTCGCTGCTGGAGCTCCACCGCACGCTGGGAAGGTGCCGCCGCCGCCGCCGCCGCCGCCTGCCCCGGCTCCTCCTCTTCCGTGGGCAAAGGGCTGTGTGAGGCCTCGGCCCCCAGCGAGGGCGCTGCCACCAGGCCCGTCTCCCTGTGCCCTAGGCCACAACCAGAGCCCTCTCCGCTCCCCCTGCCCCTGCCCCCCCCTCTGCCCGGGCAGCCAGCCCGCAGCGCAGGGCGGCCGACGGGCAGCAGGAGCAGGACCCTCACCCGGACGATGATCTTCCACTTGCTCAGGCACTGGGGGCCTGTCCGGTGGGGCAGCTCCGAGGCAATTTTCTCCCAGCGACCTGCAAGGACGCGGCTGAGGACACGGCCCTCGGATGCGGCCGTCCTCGGAATGGGCTCCTGCTGCCCGTCCTGCTCAGAAGCCTCGCCGCCAGCCAAGCAGCCCGCACGGCCGGGGCGGAGCCGAGCGGCGGGAGACGGCCTTTCCCAGGAAAGCAGCTGCTCGGAGCGGCCCAGGAGTCAGAACCGCGAGGAGGCCCTCACTTCCCTTCCGGCTCACCTCCGCCTCAGTTTCCCCAGGACTGTGCCCCGCCTTGTCCACCCAGGGAGGGAGCCCAGCCTCACCCGCGCCGTGCTTCTCTATCAGCTGCAGCAGCTTCTCCTCCTCCTTGGGGCTCCAGCGCCCCTTTTTGACACTGAAGTGCAGCCTCCGGATGTACCTGGGCGATAAGAACATGCACGTTTGGGGCCAGGATGGCCGGCCCCGATGTCAAGTGGGCCACAGACCAGAGCCCGTGCCCGAACCACAGGGAACAGGCTGTCAGAGGGAGACGCCTCCCACGTGGCGATGTTTGCACGCCCACGGCGTGCCCTCGGAGAGGCTTCCTGGAGCTTACCCAGGCCTCTCCGCGCCGGTGACCCCAGACGGGACCGGGGGAACGTGGGGCGGGCACTCCCGGGGCAGCCACGGCACAGGCCAGCCCGCACCAGGGCACACAGCGGCACCAGGCAGAGATGCCCTCAGAAGAGCAGTGTGTGCTGCCAGGCCGTGGAGACTGGGCTCGGCAGGCAGCAGGGGGACAGAGTGTGGGGGCAGCCCCCGTGGAGGGTTGTCTGGCGGGTCCCCAGGTTAAGCCAGAGTCACCGTGGGACCAGGTGTGTCTGAGAAATGAGGACATTGAGTGCACAGCACCTTGCTCACCTGGTCCCCTCCCAGCTCAGGCACGCTGTGGCGCGAGGCACACCCGCCCCCCCCACCCCCATTTCTCAAACTAACAACGCCTAGCGCCCAGACATTGCCAACTGTCCTCCCATCCTCTGTCCAGGGAATTCTGTGTGCCCTCCCAGACACCAGGAACAAAACATGTCCCCGCTGATGCCTTGCACATGGCGTGTCCCCTTCTGGACACTGGATGGCGCTGCTGTGAGCACAGTGTACCAACCAGTGTCTGAGTCTGTGTTTACATCTTCTGGGTGTGCAGGGGGTTTGGGGCCACGTGGCAGCGGGTGTGCAGGGGGTGTGCGGGCCACGTGGCAGCGGGTGAGCAGGGGCATCTGTGGACCACGTGGCAGAGGGCGTGCAGGGGGTTTGGGGCCACGTGGCAGCGGGTGAGCAGGGGGTGTGCAGGGGGTTTGGGGCCACGTGGCAGCGGGTGAGCAGGGGCATCTGTGGGCCACGTGGCAGCAGGCGTGCAGGGGGTGTGCGGGCCACGTGGCAGCGGGTGAGCAGGGGCATCTGTGGACCACGTGGCAGAGGGCGTGCAGGGGGTGTGCGGGCCACGTGGCAGCGGGTGAGCAGGGGGTTTGGGGCCACGTGGCAGCGGGTGAGCAGGGGGTTTGGGGCCACGTGGCAGCAGGCGTGCAGGGGGTTTGGGGCCACGTGGCAGCGGGTGAGCAGGGGGTGTGTGGGCTACAAATCCCCGGCCGCCCGTCTCCTCACCCGCCAGGCCCTCCATGCCTGCGCCCGCAGGCCGCCCGCACCTTTCTCGGCACTGGGTGTCGCTCCTCCCGGGCACCTCCTCCCGGACTTTACACCAGTCGTGCTCCCCGTATTTGGCCACGGCTTGAAGCAGCTTCTGCAGGAAGGACACAGACAGACGGGCCTGTAATCACAACCGCCAGCCCGCCAGGGCCGCCACAGCGTCCGGGTGGCCTTGCGAGGAGACGGCCCCGCCCCACACCTACCGTGTCTTCCTCGGGGGTCCAGAGGCCCTTCCTGAGGCGGGGGTCCAGGTTCTTGGTCCACCGATAGATGAGCTGCACCGAGTCCCTCCCCTCCATGTAGTAGACAACTGGGGGCAGAGGGGCCTCTGAGCCTGCCCGCCATGGGGAGCAGCCCTCACCACGGAGCAGGGACCGGGACCTGGTGTGCAGGACCCTCCCCCCTCCCTCCAGGTGTCCTCCCCCCCCCCCCCTCGGCGGGCGGGCGGCGGGCGGCCGGCGGCGCACTCACTGCGACGGTAGGGGATGTGGTTGCCCACGCGCATCTCCTGCACCAGCTGGGTGAGCATGTGGTCCTCCGCCGCCGTCCAGGCCCTGCGCTTCAGGTCCTTGTTGTGCTGCTGGAACTGCTGCAGGCACTGGAAGGCGCTGCGCCGGGTCTGCACGGCCACACCAAGCAGGCGGTCACAGGCTCACGTGTGCACGGGCGTCCGGCACAGCCGGGCGGAGGCGCCCGTGGGTGAGGGCTCCTGGGCACCAACAACCCACTCTGCCCCCCACCCACCCCCACAGCCGACAGAGCAAGCAGACGTTCTCGGAGAGAAAACACCTCAGGAGAGTCACAGTGCCGCTGTGGGGGTGGCACCCAAACCACGCTCTGCGCCTCAGCTCGGTGCCTGCGCAGCCCCCTGGGCCCCCACCCCTGGGCCTGGGAGGTCCTCACCCCCAGCTCCTCGGCGATCTTCTGCCAATGCAGGTGGCCGTGCTTGGCTGCGACGGCCTTCAGCTGGTCCAGCTCCGGCCGGGTCCACTCCTGCTTGTTGATGCTCGGGTGCTCCCAGTTCTGCCAGAACTTCCGTATCTCCTCCGCGCTGCGGCTGCCTTCGAACTGCAGGCCCGCCGCGGAGTGTCACCGCGGCCGTGCGGGCAGCGCCTCCATCGGCGCCAGGCCAAGTGCAGCCACACCCGCAGACTGGGCGCTAAATGCAGCTCCTCCGCCCCCGCCCCTTCAGCAGAGCTCACAAGGGGAGGGCGTGGGGGCGAGAGCCGCCCCAGTGCTGGCCACGCACTGGCCACGGCTCCTGCTGGGTCTGGTGGCGGCCGTGGAGCATGCTCCAACTTACATTGATGTTGGAGATCTTCTCCCAGTCGTGGCTGTCCAGCCTGCTGCCCAGCAGGGCCTCCTCCGGGAGCTGTCTGCAGAAGCGAGGGCTCCGGTCAGGCCGGCCCCCGCCCGGCCCTCGCCGCCCAGCACCCACTCACTGGATGTCCTGGATCTCCCTCTCCGCCTTGCTGCTCTGCTTCTCCAGGGCCTGCCGCTCCTCCTCGCTCGTGGCCTTGCTCAGCTTCTGCTGCAGGTACTCGAGCCTGCGGGCGGGCAGAGGCGGGTCACTGGGCAGGGCGCCGCTACGAGCCTGGCCGGGGTTCGGACCGCTGGCTACTCCCCCTCCCCAAGCGGCACGGCTCCTGCCGCAGAGAACGCGGCGCCACCCTGGGCTGTCACATAAGCCGCGGGTGGTCACTGCGGCCGCCCCACCCCCAGGGCCCAGCGACAGCTTCTGGCCCTCGCCAGCACCCTGGGGTGGTCGCAGCCCGCACGCACAAGCCGCGCCAGGACAGCTCAGGGAGAAAGCCCCCTCCCGCAGACGTGACTGCCACACGGGTGACCCTGAGCCACGTCAAGGCGTGAGGCAACAGAGGCTCCTGGGACCCCCTGGCCGGACCACCGGTGCCGGGCTGTGGTCAGGTGACGCCCCCCATCAGCAAACAGGTAAAGCAGGTCTCGTGAACGGACCCACTTTCACAGGGGGAAACCGAGGCCCAGGCCAGAGACACTGCCTGAGTCAGCCAGGAGGCCTGGCAGAGGCGGAGACTCACTTCAGTGACTTGGGCTGGAGCAGGCGCTGCAGGCGGTCGCTCACCACCGCCTTCCTGAGCAGGGCCTTCTCCCAGCTCTTCCCTGCGGGGAGACGCAGCTCAGCGGCCGCCAGGGCGGCCTCCCAGGACATGACCCGTTAGCCCGACTCCCACGTACAGGCAGAGGAAACCGAGGACACCCCCCCCAACCTGGGCCCACTGTGAGGTGTCCCCACAAGGACCCCGCTCAGCGTGGCCCGGCCGTGTCTGGCCAGGAAAGAGGGAGGAGAGGGCGGGGGGCGCAGTGCTGAGCGCGGCCTCACACTTAGCCACCAGCAGCTCCTCGAAGGTCTTGATGCCCTGGCCGGCCTTCTCCCGCGTGTCCTCGTTGGCCGGGGGCCCCTGTCCGAGAGCAGGCTGTCAGGTGCGGGCGTCACGACCGGGTGTGCTCCCCACGGGGCCCAGTGCGGACTCCGGACCCTTCTGCTCCGCCTCCTCCAGCAGCCAGGCCTGGGCCCGGAGCAGCTGCCTCCCTGGGCACCGGCACCACCCGATGGGCAGAGGGTGGGCTTAGGGACTGCGGAAGGCGGCGGAGAGGGGAAGGCTGCCCCGAGCAATGCCGGGCCCAGCACCGCCAGGGCTGTTCCCGTCAGCCCTGGAGGCCAGGTCCTGGGCTGATCCGAGGAGCAGCTAGCCGGCCCCTCCCAGGAGGAGGCCCGGCCTTTCTGCCCTGGGCCGGAGGGTGCTAGGACATGGGAGACCATCACCCTGAAGACACGGGAACTCGGGACAGGCTGTGGGGTGCTGGGACTCACCACTCCAGTGACCTTGTCCTTGAAGTAGGGCTTCAGGAAGTGCCCGATGTACAGGTTCATGGGCAGGCTCTTGCCGTCCTTCACCCTGGGCCCTTTGGACCCTGCCAGGTCCCACATGACTTCCTCCTGCGGACACGAGGGGCCCGTGGGAGAACCGCCCGGTCCCCAGGCCTGGCGGGTGCGCGGTCCGGGCCGCCCCCTCCCTACCTGCTGCTCCCGGTTCTGGGCCAGCAGCTTGCGGACCTCCGACAGCTTCTCCTGGAGCACCAGCTGGTAGACCATGTTCAGCTGCAAGCAGGTCTCCGGGTCTTCCTCGTCGTTGCTGGCTCCATCCCACCTCTCTTCTTCCTGGTCACCACGGAAACCAGGTGAGGAAGCGGGGCCACCGGCGCCTGCCCTTGGGCCGAGACCCAGCCGCCGGACTGGCAGAGCCCCGCCCCCTGAAAACCCATCTCCGTCTGTAGGAAGGGGGTGTGAGAAGGGGTCAGTTCTACTGCGTTTCTGCTAACCGTGGCCCCGGTGACGCCCGTGTGAGGCCCATCACCGGCAGGTGGGAAGGCGGCGAGTCTGCCGGTGGCGGGGGCCCACTTGGGGCCTCAGGGGCCTGCCCGCCGGACGGACAGGCGGCCATGCCGCTCTGGAGGCGAAGAAACAAGCAAACGGCGAGAATTTCCCCAAATCACAGAAAACTCCCGAAGCAGAGCCAGCAGTGGCCAGGCTGAGGGAGTCCTTGTGGGCGCTCCCGACGGGCTGTGCTGCCCCCCCTGCACACACGGGGAGACCGAGGCCCGCGGCCCGCCCTCCGAGAGCCAGAGGGACACACGCCAGCCCGCTGACGAGTTCCGCGTGGCAGACACGGTGTCACAGGAACCCCTCCCTCCCAGCACCGCTCAGGGCGGAGTTACCGAGCTCGGGGGACCGGCGGAGGCAGAGTCCTCGTGGGTCAGCGAACCTGTGGGGACACAAGCAGCTGCTGTGGACACAGATGGGCTGGCAAGGGGCCCCCACAGGTGCCCACCTGCAGGAGTGGCACTGTCCCCCCCCCGTCCCTCCCATCCGGGGGGCTGCCGGCGACGAGGGCAGGGCTGAGGGACCTCAGGGTGAGACTTGGGCTGCTGGACCTTCCCTCCCCGACCGCACCCAGAGCTGCACCATGTTCGCTGGCTGGACCGGGCCGGTCAGTGACAGAGACAGAGGCCAGGGATACGGGGCCACAGGGAGCAGAGGCCCTGGGACGGGCGAACAAAGTGGGGCTGCGGAAGGCAGGCCTCTGGCAGGAGCCGTGAGGGCACCCGGCCCCAGGGCACCCATGGGATGGGGGGCCAGGGGACGGGTGCTCAGCTGCGGTGGCTGTTCAGACCCGGGTTCTCCCAGCACAGCCTGACTCAGGTGCCCACACGGGCGGGGGCCCAGGCAGGGCCAGGGGCTGGAGCACAGGGCCAGGGAGAGAGTCTGGTGATGGTGCGAGCAGAGTCCGGTGACGGTGAGGCCCGCTGGCCCCGGCAGAGGCGGCGCGTCCCCGGGGCGCACCTGTGTCGGAGTCCGGGTCGGACCCGAGGCTGGACTCGGAGGCCTCCTCGTCCAAACCCAACATCCGTTCCAGCGCCTGGATCTCCTGCGAGATCTTCTCTGTCTGGGCGTCCATGTCCACGGGGCCTGCCGCCAAAGGACGCGCCCACGTCAGAGGCGAGGAGTGGGGACCCGCTCCTCCGGGCGCGCTGCAGGGGCGGCGGGGTGGGCCCGGCCCCCTCCCGGCCCCCCTGCCGGCCCGCGGGCTCCGGGGCGGCAGCTGCACGTGGCGGGGCGGGGCGGGCACCACGGCGCCCAGGGCCCGCCGGTCCCCACAGCCGCCGCGGGCGCCGGGGCCGGGGGTCCCAGGGGGGAGGAGAGCAGGTGGCCGGCCGGGCCCGTCCCCGCAGCCGCAGCCCCGCGGGGCAGCACCGGCAGGAGCCGGAGCGGGAGGCGGCGGGGAGCCCGCACCGGCGGGGCGACGCCGAGGATGCGGCGCAGCCCGAGCGCCGGAAGCAGCGGGGCCGGCGCCCCGCCCGCCGGAGGCCGCCGCCGCACAGGGCGCCCGGCTCACCGTTACCCGCCGACACCCGGCGCTCCGCGCCCGCCCGGCCCGCACCCGCCGCCACGCTTCCGGCCGCTGCGCGACTCGGACACCGCGGGCCGGAAGTCCCGCCTCCGAGGCCTCGCTCCCGGCGCGCGGGACGCCGGGAGGGGCCCTGGGCGGCGGCGGGCCGGTGCTGCCCCCATGCGGCCGCCTCCGGCACTGCCCGCGTGCGCAGGCCGCCTAGCGGGGCGGTGGGCGGATGTGGAGGGGGACCGGGTCCAGCCCACAGGGGCTGCGCGGGACCCAGGCGGTACCCCCGGCTCCGTTCCTCTCTGTGGTTGGGCCTAGGATTCTGGATGAGCCACCAGTGACCAGTGAGGAAACCTGCCAAGTCTGGGGTGGCCCAGGCCAGGCTGGGTCTGCACACCTAGAGGTCAGAGGGCGTCAGGCCCAGGGCAGGGCAGGCTGCGTGGGCGGGGCAAGTCTTATTTCCTTTTTAATTAGGAATGCTTCACGGATTTTCGCGTTTTCCTTGTGCAGAGGCCATGCTAATCCCTATATGGGCTCATCTTAGTGTATGTGCTGGGGCAGCTAACTCTAGGGTCTTGGGAGAGTGGAACCCCCTCCCCTAAAAGGAGCCGGGCCAAAACCGGTTTGGCTCTGCAGACTGAAAGGTCCCAGGTTCGATTCCAGTCAAGGGCATGTACATTGGTTGCGGGCACATCCCCGGTAGGGGGTGTGCAAGAGGCAGCTGGTCAATGTTTCTCTCTCATCGACGTTTCTAGCTCTCTATCCCTCTTTCCTCCTCTCTGTAAAAAATCAATAAAAATATTAAAAAAATAATAATAAAATGAAAGGAGCCGGGCTCCCCATGAGGCAGCGGATCAGCCTGCGTTAAAGGTGAGCCCTGGAAGGGCAGAGCCACGAGCGGCTCCTACAGCACCAGACCTGCCGCCCAGGCAGCCCCCTGGCAGTGACCCAGCGGCTGAGGGTCAACACCTTGGTCATGTGACTGTATGTTCATGGCTTCTCCTGGGGAACACTTCACAGGATAGAGAGGACGGGGTAGGAGAGCCTGTGTTCATCCTGCCCTTTGCACTGCAGCATGCCGAGGGCAGGGGGCACCCGGCTAGTGTTCTGCTGTGTATCACCCGCCCCATAAAATGCTGTGCTTTTCCTGCGGGGCCCCCAGAGGCAGCCCTGCCTTTGTGGTTTCCCTCCGCCGCTGTGTGGACAGAGGACACTGCATGTCTGAGCCGGCAGCACCCGCTCTGCACCACCGGCTGCAGCCCGTGGTGGGTCAGTGAGCTGAGGTGGTTCACCCTGACTTCTGGAAGGCTCTTCCCTGCAGCCAAGATCAGAAGGTCTAGCAGTTTAATCATCTTTTGAAAATTCAACTACATGATCTCCAAGAAGGCTCCAATTCCAGACCCCCCAGAACAGGGACGCGATGCCCCCTGGGGTGCGGGAGGCACGGTTCTCAAGCATGAAGAGCTGACTGAGGCAGGAAAAAGGGCCGAAGCGTGTGCGTTTTAGAATTTATTAAGAAAGCTGTCAATCTTTCTTAATCAACAGGAGGGAACATTTATTTTAAAAAATAACATCTGCAGGAAACAGCCACAAGGCACTGAGCGCAGGCAGGGCGCGTCTCCCCAGTCAGAAGCGCCTGGAACGGCAGCGGGAGACTGTGCTACCAGGCGGCTCTGCACGTCCTCGGGATTCGACTTCATTACAAAAGGCCGCTTGGATCGTGTTATCAAAACCCTCCATCCACATTTTCCAGCCCGAGGCCCCTCTGAGGTGCGCTTTGATGGCTTCACAGTGTAGAATCCGTGCCAACTTGGTCCCTACAGGAAAGCAGCATCCAACCACAGGGGGTGCCCACACTCGGGCCGCCAGCCGCAGGGCCGCCTGAGGCTGCCGGCGTGGACCGAGCCAGAGCAGCACCGAGCGAAGGCGGAAAGGCACGAGGCCCTGTCCATGGCAATCATTTGAATTCGGCTCATTTAGTGTTTCGTTTACTGGTGAGATCAAGGACAATCGATCGAACTTATCTTAGAGTGTTCTGGAACAAGGATGGAAGACTCGCATCACAGAGCGCTGTCTCCGTGCTCAGCCCTGAGAACCAGCGGTGGCTTTTACAGACGCGTCTTCCAGGGGGTCACGTCTCACTGCAGGGACAGACCTCGGGGACACTCACCGCTCCACCGCTCCTCCCGCGGAGCTAATAATACTGTTCAGTCAGGAAAGGAGCATCTCACGATAAACAGCTTTACTGGGAAGACTGCGTGTTTAAGGACACAATGGCGTTTCACATCCAGGGAGCGGTGACTGCAGGATGTAAACAGAGCTGCGAGCTAGAAGCTTCTCAAGACTCCTCCTCCCCAACTTCCTTGATCTCAGAGATTCTGTCTATAGACTTAAGGATCTCAGCAACAAGGTTCAGCGTTTCGGCTCCGGAAACCAGCTGCCTGCAAGGAGAACACCGGCATCAGGGGCGGCCACACTCGGCAGCGGAAGGCGAGGGACCCAGCGGACAGCGGAGACCAGCGCAGGACGCCGAGGCGGAGGCCCTCCCCCAAGAGCACCAGGCGCCACCCACTGGAGCACCCGTGCTGTCACCCGGCTGCCAGCAGCTCAGCCAGTGGAGGAGAGTGAGGATGTTAGAGACCCCGCTGCTGTCTCCTGGGAGCGCACGGAGCAATTCGGGGGGAGGGGAGACACGGGGCGGGATTCGCCTTAACGCCCAAGCCTCTCGCATGGAACAGCCATCGCCACGCAGGACGGCGGAGCCTGCTGGCGCGCACACCGTGACCTGGGTCCACGGGCCGCCAAGCACACCCCATCCGAGCCCCGAGCCCCGAGCTGCACTGTGCGCGGTGGGCGCGCTCACGGTCTGAGATGGCAGATCCCCCTCCCCCGCCGCTCACTTGATGGAGGTGTGCGCGTTGCTCATGACCACGCGCAGGTTCTGCAGGGCCACGTCCGTGTTCTGCTTCACCACTGTCAGGCTGGCGCCCTGGCCCGAGCGCAGGGCCTCATTCTCCCTCCGGAAGTTGGAGACCTGCGCCTGGGCGGGAGCGGCGGGAGGTTGACGGTGAGCAGGGAGCAGCCCCGTGCTGTCCGCGCCTCGGGAGAGGGGGCCCCGCCCCCACAGCCCTTCCTGCTCCCACGTGCCCTCTGCCCCGCCTGTCCTGGCACCGAGCCGAGGCCTCCATCTGCACGGGGAGTCTGCCCGTCCGTGGGGAGGGAAGGGCCCACCAGAGGCTCTTTGGTGAACTCTCTGGAGTCGCTCGAACCCACACATGGACGCCGGGCCCCGGTTACCTGGAGCAAGCTTATGTCTTGTTTCAGTTTCATGACGTGAGCCTCCGCCTTCACCGCACGTTTCTGTGGCCAGGAGACAAGCAGCGCCTCAGCGGCAGGCGGAGTGCTCCGGCCTCGCCCAGCGCTCGGCCGATGCCTCGCAGCCACCGACGACCTCACAGAAGCCCGCCCCGCCCCGCTCCCTGCGGCTGCGGTGACGACACGCCGCCGCCTCACAGGCCTGCCCACCCGTGCGTACGGTCATCAGCTCCAGGTTCTGCTCCACCTGCTGGACCACGGACTCCAGGTCGTGGTAGTCACTCTCCTCCTTGATCATTTTGGCTTCCAACTTCCGCTCCAGCGTCCTCACCCTGTCAGAGAGCACCGCGTGGCCACTCAGCAATGGCACGAGTGCCCGCTGTTCGGAACGAGCCGTGTCAGCGAGGCGCAGGGCGGTGACACCCTCAGCGGGTCTGAGTGAGCACCAGCCATGGGCCCTCAGGGGTCCAACAGTCTGCCGCCTCACCAGGACGTTTAAAATACATGGACACAGCAGGGAAGCGTGTCTGTCGCCAAGGCCCAACAGAACAGGACCCAGACCCTCGCGGCTCCCGTCCACCACCTGGCCCGGCCCTAACCGAAGGCTTACATCTCGGTTTGCGTCTCCGAGAAGCTCTGCACCTCTGTCAGCTTCCTCCTGAGCTTCGAGTTCTCGTCCTTCAGCTGCGGAGAGAGGGAATCCCGTGAGGCCCTCGGCGTGTCTCCCTCACGGCGCGCGTGCTGCGGTATGGCCCGGGAACTGCTCGGGCATCAGGAATGCCCTGGAGCCGACCCCAGACACTGGCAGAGAAAGGGCACCACCAGGGCCAGGGTCAGACCCCTGCGCTACTCACACAGCCGGCTTTTAGGCTGTTTTAAAGTCTCTTAGACTTTCCTCAACTCAGAACACTCATCAAGACCGCTCAAGCCGACCCCTGTGGGCAGCCCCGAAGGTCCCAGCTCCGCTCGGTCCCGTCCTGTCAGCCGCACCCCGCTGTCCCGGGCACCGGCAGCGCGCTCCCTGGAGACGCCGGTACTGCGCCAGGCTGTCTTGTCCTGGAGCCAGAACCCGGGCCCGGGACGCCAGAGGCTCAGGTTTCCGCCGAGAGCGCGCAGACACGGCGGCTCCCGGGCCAGCCCGCAGCCTCACTTACTGCTTCGTAGCTCATCTGCAGCGTCCGAAGGTGCCTGTCCCCCAGGCACTCTCCGTGGCCGGCGAAGTCTGCCCCGGGGCTCGCCGCAGGGGAGAGGCGGGAGTCGGAGTCGCTCAGCGTCCACGGGGGCAGGGACTCGGGCCCGGCCAGCTCCGAGGGGCTGGAGAAGAAGGAGATGTACGTGCTGCTGGGCGACGCGCTGGCCGGGCCCCTCGCGTGGGTCTGCTCCATGGTGGACGGCAGGTAGGCGCCATGCCAGCCGTCCTCGTCCTCGTCCTCATCCTCGTCCAGGAGGTCGCCAGCCCCCGTCGGGTCCTCGAAGAACGGCTGCTGGAACTCCAGGCCGAAGCCCATGGCCTGGGCGGGCGGAGAGCCGCAGTCCAGGCCCAGCGAGTGCCTCGTGGCTTCCTGAGGGGCAGGCGGGGGGCTTCAGGCAGGAGTGGGCGCAGGCCCGACCGACGTCCACAGGTGCTCGGGGGGGCCATCGCCCAGCCAGGAAGGTGCCCCGCTTCCCGCTCCGCCCGCCGCCCGGCCTCTGCCAGGAGCACCCATCGCAGCCGGCCCGCGCTGCCGGGAAGGCGGGAGCCGGTACCTGCGCGTGGAGCCTGCTGTTGGCCGCGCCCTCCTTCAGCAGGCTGAGGTTCTTGGTTTTCAGGAACTCTTTAAAGGAGAACGGGTTTGCCTCCTCCAGGTCCGCAAGCTTCTCATCTGAAACCGGACAAACGCCTCATGTGAAGGCCCCCGAGCTGGTCCGAGGGGCCCCGTTCCCTTCTCTTCCCGGACACACGCCCCTGAAGTGGAGAAGCCCCAGTCGCTGCCCCAGAGCTCAGCGCCAGCCCAAGACACGGCTCTGCTTCCTCTCCTCCCCACCCCACCCGTGTTCGCACACCTCTGGCGCAGTGACCGCGTGGGTGAGGCTGTGCCCGCATTCCCACGGGCTGTCCCAGCTCCAAAGGCCACCCCCCCCCAAGCTGGGAATTCCCGCCCCCCTTCGCCCTTCCCCAACTCACCCATCCCTTTTCCTTCGCCTCTCCCTGCCCCACCACCTGGCCAGCCACACGGTGGCCCTTTCAGTCCACCCACCACCCAAGCCCCAGTGCCACCCTGTGTGGCGCTGGCACCCTGATTCCAGCCCCGGGGCCTCGGGCTTGCAGGAGTGACTCCCACCTGCCTGCCATCCCTCAGGCCTCGGGTGGTACCCTGCTTCCTTCTACCCCAGGGCCAGGATCCAACCCGTGGGCGCCACCCTGCCTGCTGTGGCCACTACCGGTGCACTAGGCAGGCCGGGGCTGCTGCCTGGACAGCCCTGCCCCTGGCGTGGACCTGGCCCTCCAGATTCTCTCTCGGGCAGAGAGAGGAAGGAGGGATTACCGAAGTACTCTACCTCCAAAGTGTATCTGCTGGGCTCCTGGTGGGCCTGGCTTAGTGCCCTTCCCCTTTCCGTAGATAAAATCTGCAGAGACACCCCGTCACCCTGTGGTCACTGGGACCCGAGGCGACCCCGCGTCCCCACACGGCCTCAGCGTGGCGCTCCTCACCCGGGGGAACCTGCCCGGGGTGCTGCGAAAGCTCCCCGAGGTCCTGGTGCAGCGGGGTGCACATGCCCTACTGCCTGCGCCCCGCCCCAGCCTCGCCGCCCCCTGACCGCCCGCCCGCCGCCGGGGGGCAGCTGCGGGGGACAATGGGGTGAACGAGTGCCGGCGGCGGCCGTTTCCAGGCGGGCCCGGGGCCGGAGGCTCCCCGCCCTCCTCCCTCCCCTCCTACATCGGAACTGTCTGTTTTTTGCGGGGAGGGTCTCCCCCAGACCAGACTGTGAGCTCCCAGCGGCAGGACTCTCCACCTTCGCCTCCCCGGTGCTCACCGCTGGGCCCGGGGAGAGTGCGGGCTCCGCAGGGCCGCCCAGCCCGGCGGGCCGTCTCTCACCTGTGTCTCCCACCGAGGCGAGCACCGGGCTGGGCACATAGCACATAAACGTCGGCCGAAAGCCGAAGAGGCGGGGGTCCGGGTCCCCGCCGCGGGGGCGCTCACAGTCGAGCTGGGGGAGCCCGGCCCGGCGCTCGGAGAACGCCGCCGCTGCAACAACAATGAGAGCGACGTGGCCGCGCCGCGCCCGCCCCGGGACCGGGACCTCGGCGGGGCCGGAGCCCGGGGCCCGCCCGGCCGTCCTCCCCGCCGGCCGCCCGCCGCTCACCGTCCGGAATGACGAGGCTGCGCGCCCGGGACAGCGGGGAGAGGCCCGGGCGGCGCGCATAGCCCGACATCGCCGCGGGCCCGGGGGCGCCGGCCCTCCCTAGCCCGGCAGCGGCGGCTCCATGGCTCCGGCTCCGCCCCGGCCGCGGCGCGAGTCCCCCGGCCCCGCCGCCCGCCGCTCGGCCGCCGCTCCCAGCCTCTCGCCGCGGCTTCCGCTCCGCGCACCGGAAGCGGGCGCCCGAACGGCAGCGGCCGGCGTCGGGGGGGCGGGGCGCGGCGGGCGGAGCCGGAAGTGACGCCAGAAGCGAGGGGCGGAGACCCAAGATGGCGGCGGTGGTGCTGGCGGCGACGCGGCTGCTGCAGGGCTCGCGCGCCTGGGGCCGCTCGCGGCTGCGGTGAGGCGAGGGCCGGCGGGGGCGGGCCGGGGGGCCCCTGGGGCTCGGCCGGGGCCCTCGGTGGCCGGCGTCCCTCGGGGCCCGCGGCCTCTGGTCCCCCGACGCCCAGACGCGGCGCCGGGCGGGCGGGCTCGGGTAGCGGGACGCCGGCCCGGCCCCGGGGGCGCCTCCCTGCCCCGCGCTGCGGGCCCGCACCCCGAGCTCCATCCGCCGCTCCGTCCCGGCGGCGGGGTCGGCTCCCGCCGTCCGCTCCCGGCCCGCGTCGTCTCCGCCGGCCCCTTCCTGCCGCGCGCGCCCCTCGGAGCCCGCGCCCGCGGCCGCCCGGCACGTCCCTTCGGCGGCCGCCCTGTCCCGCTCCCGGCGCGGCGGGCGCCTGCGGCCCGACGGCGCGGAGCCTGGCCCCGGGCGGAGGGCGGCCTCCCTCGGAGGGGACGTTTCAGCGGGGAGAGGGCGCGGACAGGGCGGACAGGGCGGACGGGCGGACGGGCTGGCGACCCGGGAGCTTTGGGGCTGCGGCCGCGTGTGCGCGGAGAGGCCAGGCCGCCGCTGTGACCGGCCGGGGCGTGAGGCGGTCAGCGGAGCCCGGGTCCTGCCAGGCCGGGCCGGCCGCGCTCCCGAGGGGCTGCCGTGACCCGCGCTGACCCTCACCGAGGCGCGGGGCGACCCTGGGAGGGAGGGGGACCTGCCCCGCCCCCGGGGCCCCCAGGCGGGCAGCACAGACCCTCCCACAGGGGGCGCTGCCGTTCAGAGCAGACACTACGCCGCCCACGTGGCCCCACGGGTTCCACCCCTCACTGGGCGACCTCTCCGTTTCAGGTTTGGGGCCCCTGGGTACAGACAGTTCAGCAGTGGGGGCGCCTACCCCAACATCCCGCTCTCTGCCCCCTTGCCCGGGGTGCCCACGCCCGTTTTTGCCACCGTCGACGGCCAGGAGAAGTTTGAGACCAAAGTCACCACGCTGGAGAACGGGCTGCGCGTGGCCTCCCAGAACAAGTTCGGGCAGTTCTGCACGGTGGGAAGTGAGTGCCCTGGGGGGGCGCAGGGTCCCTTCGGGGTCCTTCCGGGTCCTTTGGAGTGAAAGCCTGGAGAGTCAGGAGACCGGGCACCACCGTACCCGCCGGGCCCTTCGGGCAGCTCCCCCCCCCCCCTCCCGTTCCGTAACCGAAGTCAGCGGCTCGTAAGCGCACTCACCGGTGAGCTGAGAGCGGACCCTCACCCCCGGTGACCTCTGACAGTCACGTCCTGACCTGCCAACTTTCTCTCCAGTTCTTATTAATTCAGGATCAAGATATGAAGCAAAATACCTGAGTGGAATCGCTCACTTCTTGGAAAAGTTGGCATTTTCGGTCAGTGTCCAGTTTGTGAGTTTGAGTTGTGATTGGGGAGAACTTACGTAGTTTTGCCCTTTTACAACGGTTACACGTTAGTGGTTAAGTTGCTGAGTTCACGGGAATAAAGCGTCACTTGATCTCGTGTTGCTTTGAGAGCCGAAGTAAACGTTGCTAGGAGCTGTGTTGGAGGGTTGTCGGTCCTTCCCTGTCTCCCCAGTCCACGGCCCGCTTCGACAGCAAGGACGGCATCCTGCACACCCTGGAGAGGCACGGCGGCATCTGCGACTGCCAGGCGTCCAGGTACGGCTCCTGCACGGCCTCGGAGAGGCCGGCGGGCTGCGCTGAGTGACCGCCGGCTGGGCAGAGCGGGGGAAACACTCAGAGGGACACTTAGAGGGCAGGTGGTCCCCCAGGGCTGCGCCAGGGCACTTGAGCCGGCAGTCGCTGGGCACCCAGGAGCCCTGTCCCCGGAGGCTCGAGGCCATGGCACAGGAGCCAAGGGCGTGGGATAGGCCGGCAGCTGAGCGGGTCTGGCTGGGGAAGGAATGCCAGGAAGCCTGACACGGCTGGTTCCCACGTTGGCCAGTCGGTTCACGCGGGAAACGCAGACGGAAAGGGGCTCGGCGCGGCGCAGGCTGTGCACTGCCGCTGCCCGCGGGCTGCCCGCGACGGGAGGCCGGTGCCTCCTGCCCTCAGGGCCGGTGTTGGTGCTTCGCAGGGACACCACCATGTACGCGGTGTCTGCCGACTCCAAAGGCCTGGACACGGTGGTGGGCTTGCTGGCCGAAGTGGTGCTGCACCCCCGGCTCACAGGTGGGTGTCCGGCCGGGGGAGGGGCTGCGGGAGCCCTGCCCACGGGACGCGCATGTGTCGTCGCAGGTCTCTGCTCACCTGCCCTGAGGGCGCAGTGTCACTGGAAGTGACGCTGGCGCTGAGTTCAGTGCTGATGCTCCGAGACACCGGCCGGCACCCTTCACTGCTAGCAAACAGGCCCTTCGGGGCGCCTGGCGACTGCCTTTCAACGCCTGGCCCGGCCCCTTCCCCGGCCTGAGATGGCCGACTCGCTCCCTGCGGCCCAGGGCGGCACAGTGCTGTCGCAGCTGGTCTGACGGCTGCATTCCGCTGGGGGCTCTGGCCTGTCTCCTCAGCACCGTCACCCACTGTCCCCACCTCCTCACCCGCTGGGGCAGGTGCGGGGTCAGTGCCTCCCGCGGAGGGCGGCTCGGAGCAGGGCCAGGTGGCAGCTGGGGGCGCTCCTCGCGCATGTGCCCCCCCGGCCTGCCCCAGAGGCATGGGAGGGAGGACGCTGGCCCAGCGCTGCGGGCCGGGGGCTGAGCCTGGCCCCGTGCCTCCGCAGAGGAGGAGATCGAGATGGCGCGGCTGGCTGTCCAGTTTGAGCTGGAGGACCTCAACATGCGGCCGGACCCGGAGCCTCTCCTCACCGAGATGATCCACGAGGTGAGGGGGCTCGAGGGCGTCTTCACCTTTCCCGCCCCGCAGGGCCCGGCCTCCCTCCACCCGGGAGCCGTGTGGCCGGGGACTGCCCTGGAGGGCTCACTCGCAGGAGGCGGTCCTGCGGCCGGGGCGGCCTCGGAGCCGGCCCGCTTGCCACTCGTGCTCCCCGCTTCCGCAGGCCGCTTACAGGGAGAACACGGTCGGCCTCCACCGCTTCTGCCCCCCGGAGAACATCGCCAAGATGGACCGGGCCGTGCTGCACTCCTACCTGAGGAACTACTACACGCCCGACCGCATGGTGCTGGCGGGCGTGGGCATCGAACACGAGCACCTGGTAGAGTGCGCCCGCAAGCACCTCCTGGGCGCCCGGCCGGCCTGGGGGAGCGGGGCCGCCGTGGACGTGGACCGCTCCGTCGCACAGTACACCGGGGGCGTCGTCAAGGTGCGGGCAGGAGGCCGCGGCCTGGGCCGTGGTCTGTGACCTCGGGAGTTCAGGGAGCCGCCCTCGTGGCTGTGCCTCCACCCCGCCTTGGCCCACAGAGCGCCTGGGTGGTGGTCAGCTTTGGGGCGGGGGTGGGCTGAGGCGATGGCGAAGCCTGGGCCACTTGGTTCTTCCGGTCACAGCTGGAGAGAGACATGTCCAAGGTCAGCCTGGGCCCCGCCCCGTTCCCCGAGCTCACGCACATCATGATCGGGCTGGAGAGCTGCTCCTTCCTGGTGAGTCCGCAGGCCCCCGCTCCGCGCCTGGCCCAGCGCCGGTGCGCCCTGCGAGCTCCGCCTCCTCCCCGCAGGAGGCCGACTTCATCCCCTTCGCGGTGCTCAACATGATGATGGGCGGCGGCGGCTCCTTCTCGGCCGGCGGGCCCGGCAAGGGCATGTTCACGCGGCTCTACCTCAACGTGCTCAACCGGTGAGTGCCCCCGCCCCCGCCCCCGCCCCCAGGCCCGCTGAGCCACCTGCCACCTCCGGGCTCTCCCCCGTCCCCCAGGCACCACTGGATGTACAACGCCACCGCCTACCACCACAGCTATGAGGACACGGGGCTCCTGTGCATCCACGCCAGCGCCGACCCCAGACAGGTGAGCCCCCAGGCAGGTGCGCCCCCAGGCAGGTGCGCCCCCAGACAGGTGAGCCCCCAGACAGGTGAGCCCCCAGGCAGGTGCGCCCCCCGACAGGTGAGCCCCCCAGACAGGTAGGCCCCCTGACAGGTGAGCCCCCAGACAGGTGGGCCGGGCCGGTGAGGCCGGGCGCGGTGGGCCCAGGCGAGCTGTGAACAGCGCTCAGAGCCTCCCGCCTCCCGCGCAGGTGAAAGAAATGGTGGAGATCATCACCAAGGAGTTCATCTTAATGGGCGGGACCGTGGATGTGGTAAGTACGGCAAGGAGCCTTCCCCACCTCCCACCACGCCTCTGTGCCCAACACCGTGACCCCCGACACCGTGACCCCATCCAAGGCTGAGCTTGTCCCGCGGGACCCTGCTGGTCCTCACGGCACCTGGTCTGCTTACTCCTGGCTGACCCCGGGTGCCTCCTGGCTGCCTGCGGTCAGCTCTGCGGACAAATGCCGGGCACAGGCAGGCCCTCCCACCACCTGCAGCCAGGTCAGAGCAGCCCCGTGGGCAGCCCTGCAGGCCTCCCGGCTTTCTCCTCTCAGTTCCTCGGGCTCTAGCCTTGTTACTTCCCAGCCCCGAACTGGCACAAATAGCAGATTGTATATGCGCGCGCACACGTGCACACAAGTACCAGCCAAGCCCAGCCTTCAGGCCCCGTGCCTCGGGGGGGCTGCACATGCTGCACCTCAGAGCACACTTTCTGCAGTCCCGTGTTTACTGTAGCGTCACATGGTCCCTTGCCCTCAGCAGAGAAACAGAGGCCTCACTTCAAGCGAAAGGTGTGCAAGTCACTGCCCTGCTGGGCAGGCGGTCTTCCCCGCGGAGGCCGCTCAGGGTGGGCCCGCGTGCAGACGTGACGCGCCTTGTCTGAACTCACTAAACGCCCCGGCTTCCAGCCAGCCTGCCCTTGCTCGCTCTACGCAGTCTGTGGGGTCCCAGCGCCATCGGGCACCTGCCTCCCGCTGCCTCTGTCCTCGAGAGGGCTGGCTCCTGGTCGGGAGGGCTCCCGGAACAGAGCTGGTAGCTGAGCCGTCCCCTCGGCGTTGCCCGGGAGCGCGGTGGGCAGGGGAGGGCACGAGGGAGCCGTCTGCCTCAGCACTGAGCTGGGCCGGGCACGCTTCCCTGACCACTCGGTGGCTGAGTGCGCGGCTGACGCACGACGGCTTTGCCCTCAGGTGGAGCTGGAGCGGGCCAAGACGCAGCTCATGTCCATGCTCATGATGAACCTGGAGGCCCGGCCCGTGATCTTCGAGGACGTGGGCAGGCAGGTGCTGGCCACCCGCTCCAGGAAGCTGCCCCACGAGCTATGCGCGCTAATCCGTGAGTACCAGCACGGCCTGTGGCTCGCAGCTGGCGGGTGTCGTGGCCTCACGTGGTCTCCAGGGGCTTTGAACGTCCTCCGAGTGTCCGAGTCACTGCTGGTGCGGCTTTGGGGCCGTTTTCTCAGACTCCCAAGGGGTCTGTGGCCCGAGGGTCAGCACGCTGTCATGCGGGGAGCACCAGGTGTGGAGCTGGCGGTTTTGCAGTGCCCCTGGGTGGGAGTCCTGTGGGAGCCCCGCAGGCCCTCAAGAACAGTGCTCCGTCTTCCCGTGCCTTGTCTGCCTGCTGGTGCCTGGCCGGGGTGGCTCCCAGCCTCGGCCAGGTCCGTGTGCGGCCTCTGCCGCCGCCTCCCTCAGGCCCTCACTCGGGAGGGCTTCCTTCTGGCCGACCCACCGGCTCTTTCCTCCCCATCACGAAGCAGAGCAGAGCCCGCTGTCCTCGCCCTCCCTCACGGGCACTGACAGCGGCTCCGGGGCCTCCGGAATCCCCGCTCCTCCCCGGGCGGAGGCAGCAGGTTAGCGGCCTGGAGGCCTGGGGCCCACGGCCTTCCCCATCCCTGTCCCCTGTGCCAGGTGACGTGAGGCCGGAGGACATCAAGCGCGTGGCTTCCAAGATGCTGCGCGGGAAGCCGGCCGTGGCCGCCCTGGGGGACCTGAGCGACCTGCCCAGCTACGAGCACATCCAGGCGGCGCTGTCCAGCAGAGACGGGCGCCTGCCCCGGACCTACCGGCTCTTCCGGTAGAGGCTGCTCGCACCCGTTCCTCCGGAGCGGAACTCGGTGCGGAAACTCCGAGCGCTGCGAACTCAGGACTCTTCTCCGCGCTGTGAACCACCCCGACCGGCCGAGCTCGGCGCCCTCGGCACCGCGGTGCCGTCGGGACTACACGTGCCTCCAGCGCTCCATCCGGCCGGTGGCGTGCAGGAGGCGCCGCCGCCGCTTCCCCGCCAGTGCCGGCCACTAAGCGCCTCGTCAGTGCCAGGGCCCGGCCCGGCCGGCTGCCTCCTCGTGGGCGGCACACGCCTGGGCTGTCTGCGACGTGGTTACGTGGTCGGGTGCAGTGTCGTCCTCGCCTTGGCTGGGACCGGCCGTCGGAGGAGCAGGCCGGGCAGTGCCAGCCACCTCCTCGCGAGTCCCTGTTGGACCCGGCGTTGAGCAGCCGCGCACCCTTTCGTCGGAGGGGGTCTGATGCCAGGTGCCCGCGTGGGGGGGGGGGCGGCTTGGAATTGGTCGGCAGTTGCGTTTTAGAGGGTGGGAGACGAGCTGTAGGTTCAGGGGGGAAAGGTCACACGACTGACCGGAGAGTGTGCTTCTGAGACTCCAGCACCATAGAAGCCCAGGTTCCACAGGGGAAGCCCAGGTCGCCTGGGTAGCTCTAGGCCACCGCAGCGTAGAGGGCAGCCCCTGGCACGGCCATCGGGCACTGGAGGAACCAAATAAACGTGTACGTGTTACTTCTGTCTGCAAGCGACTGTTCTGCAGGCCCATCAGCTGCCTTCACAACACCCGAGTGCAGGCGCCGGGGGCGTCAGCCACAGCCCTCTGTCCACGGGGCGGGGGGCCGGGGCCGGGGCCTGCCGTGGACGGTGAGATGGGACAGGGCCCGCGGGGGGTGGCAGCTGGGCCTCGGCACCTGCCAGCTCCCGTGGGGCCGGATTGGGCTTTGAGACCTGGCAGTTTTGCACATGTTCTAGGAACTGCTGACTCCCCGACGTGTCTTAGAAGCTGGCCAGGAGTTTTCTCTGCCTGCTGGGTCCCCTGCCATCCTCAGGGCCTGGCACCGAGTCCCCTCAGCAGGGACCATCCTCTCCTGCTCCCTCCCCCACCTCTCCAGCCCCCAGGCCCTCCCTGCATTCCCAGGTGCCGCCCCCTCTGCTCGCCCGGGACAGCGACCTGCTGACGGGCAGCGCCCGGCCTGCGAGGGGAGCCGGCCTCAGACTGGCCACGTTCACTCACATTTTCCCTTTTTTTCCCATGAACTCCATCCACCTAGACCCTCACAGCTGGTGGTGAGTTCAATCATCTCTGACCCAGGGTCTTACCGGGCGTAATGGTCACCCCGGAGACAGAGCGAGATCTTGGGCCAAACTATTTTCAGAGTCACATTACAATCTTCCATGGTTTGGTCAGACCACGCCTGGAAAGAACATAAAACGGCTCATTTCCATCCCTGTTGCCACAGCCTTCGTAAGATTCTCAGTAACAGACCCAGCGGCACGTTCGCTCAGCTTTCTCACGCCCACACGGCTTCCCGCAGCCCGGGATTGCCGGCCGCCTCGGACAGCTCTGCTGGACGCTGCTGCGGGCGGCTGGTGCCGAGTGGCCACACGTGGGAACAGACTCCAGGACTCACCGAGTGTTCACTCCACTGACATGTGGCAAGGGCGGGTGGGGCGGGCACGGAGCAAGCCCAGGGGAGGTGGCAGGTGGCTGAGGGGCACCGTCAGCCACCAGCCCAGAGCACCCCTGCCTTTTCACACCAGCACCTGGTGAGGACGGGCTGTGTCTAGGACTCACACTTTGATCAGAATTAAAGACTCGATATGTGCATTTATTTAAAATATAAATATGGAAAATAAATAATTGAGACGACTAGACGTGATGCTCTGGGTTTCCCCACATCCAAGGCTTACGCCTTTCAAGAGATGGACCAGGCAGAAGGGATAATGGTCTCCACACACCATGAAACCCAGTCGTGGTGCCAGCCTGGGGGGCAAGGAGGGACAGCCTGAGCTTCCAGCAGCCTCTCTGACAGGCAGATGCACTGCTGCCACCGCCGCCACCACCACCGGTGAATCGGCCGCAGGATATGGCTGGAGGGCAGGGCCAGCCCTGAAACCTTGGCCATGCCCCCATCCGGCCACATCCTCATCCCAGCCCAGCAATGAGGACCACGCTCACTCCCTGGACGTGGTCTGGCTTCAGCCTGGTCCCAGCACGTGCCGTGGGACTGGGACCCAGGTCACCCCACTGAGCAGCTCCGTGGAGCCAGGCCAGGCGCGCGCAGAGGAGGGACCGGAGGATGGAGAGGCGGACGCTGCCAAGTGCAGCTCTGCTGCGGGGAGATGGTGGCGGAAGGCGGGTGCCCTCGGGCCTGAGCCCCAGCCGCCCAGGACTCCGTGTCTGTGGGGAGTCAGACGTGTGAGCGAGCAGTGGTCCGGTCCGGGGACGAGGTGAAGGCCGGCACCGCGGCACCCGGTTCCCTGGGTTCCTGCTGGGAAGGCGCAGGCCTGGCTGCGGAGCTCAGCGTCCCCGAGGCTGCACAGTGCCCACAGCATCTCCTCGTCCTTGCCAGGGGCCCGGCGGCGGTGCCAGTCCTCGTGGGCAGACGCTCAGGACACGGTGCAGATGGTGCTGGCGTGCTGCGTCTTCAGGGCCTGCTGCCTCTGCATCTCTTTAGAAATCCGCCGTTTGATCCCGATCAGGTACAGCTCGCGGTCAAACTTGCCGGCCGCAAGCGGGATGCTGTGGGGGAGAGGCCGTCAGGAGGGGGAGGGCCCGAGGGTGCCCCGCCCACAGCTCCAGGGTGGACGCCGAGACGAGAGCCAGGCTGTGCTGTGAGCCAGCCCGGAGATCAGCGGGCCTGGCCAGCCCATGGGCACGGGGGCCGGGCCAGGTCCCGACCCTGCGGTGGCCGCTCAGGTCCGCCACGCTGTGACTCCGCGTGGCCTACACCCGCCTCCTGTCAGGCAGGACTCTGAGCCGCGGCCCGCGCCAATGTCCAGAGCTGGCTCCCCACGGCGACAAGCCGTCTGCCCTGCCCCGGCCAGCCCCGCGCCCCGAGGGACAGGCCCGGCGGTACTGACTTGTCTCTGCCCGGCCTCACTCTGACCCGGAAGAGGCCGTACACGGGGCGGTGGTCGGAGGTCTTGATCCCGGGGCAGGAGGAGTATGTGAGCGGGCAGATGTCGTCCTGGTGGCGGCTCCGGAACATGACCCGGTCCTGCGGGGCAGCCCGAGGCGGGACGCATGACGCCCCGTCCGCCACCGGGTTCCCGTCACGTGGCAGGGTCCCCAGCCCGTCCCGGAGCCCCGCACCCCAAGCCCTTCATTGTCGGGCACCCGGCACTGGGAGCGGCAGCTGTACCACTTCCCCGCTGCCCCGAGGCAAAGTCCGTGCCCGCAAACCGTGCGGGGGAGGCAGCCGGGTTCCCGCCCGCCCGCCCGCCCGCCCTGCCGGCCAGAGCCACGCGGGGCTGCCGCAGCCCGGCCGGCCGCCTCCCGGCGCCCCACAGCCAGCGGTCCAGACGGGCACCGCGGCGCGCACGGAGCGCAGGGCCCGGGACCCGCCGGGGGACGCCCCTGGGAGGAGGGCGCGCGGGGCAGTCCCGGCCGGGCCCTGGGCGTGCGGCCCCCCGAGGCCCTGGCCCGGGGCACTGCTCGCACGCTCACCGTGTAGGACGGGGTCCTCTGCTTGGACGAGGTGTCGTAAGAGTCCTTCCCGATGTCGAACTTGTACGACGGCAGGAAGTGGATGTCTGGCTCCTGGAAGCCCTTGAAGATGGACCCTGGGGCGGGCACAGGCACGGCTCAGGCCTGGCGCAGAGCTCCGGCCGGCCCTCCCGTCCTCCCCATCCTGGTCACCCCCTCCCCCGCCCGGCCTCCCCTCCGGATCATCACCCCTCCCCGCTCCGGCCCACCCTCCCCCCTCCCGATCATCACCCCTCCCTGCTCCGGCCCACCCTCCCCCCTCCCGGTCACTCCCTCCCCGCTCCGGCCTCCCCTCCCGGTCACCACCCCTCCCCGCTCCGGCCCGCCCTCCCCCCTCCCGGTCACCACCCCTCCCCGCTCCGGCCTCCCCTCCCGATCATCACCCCTCCCCGCTCCGGCCCGCCCTCCCCCCTCCCGGTCACTCCCTGCCCCGCCCGGCCTCACCCCTCTGCCTCTCCCGGGCCAGCTGGTCCAGCCGCAGCAGGGCGGGCACGCGGGCGCCCGGGTCCTGCCTCAGGATGGCCTCCACGGGCGCGCGGCCGCCGCTCAGGCGGAAGTTGAAGTCGCCGAACCAGAAGACGCCGTCGAAGCGGGTGGTGACGTCCGCTGGGCAGAGGCCGGAGAGCCGTGAGCCAGCCCTCCCCACCAGGAGCCGCGCCGGGGACAGGCCTGTCCGCGTCCCGACCGTCCGGCCCGCCATCCGGCCCGTCCCTCCCCGGAGTGGCTGAGGCGCCGGGGACAGGCCTGTCCGCGTCCCGACCGTCCGGCCCGCCATCCGGCCCGTCCCTCCCCGGAGTGGCTGAGGCGCCGGGGGACAGGCCTGGTCCGCGTCCCGACCGCCATCCGGCCCGCCCCTCCCTGGAGTGGCTGAGGCGCTGGGGGACAGGCCTGGTCCGCGTCCCGACCGTCCGCCCCGCCATCCGCCCCGCCATCCGGCCCGTCCCTCCCCGGAGTGGCTGAGGCGCCGGGGGACAGGCCTGGTCCGTGTCCCAACCGTCCGGCCCGACCATCCGGCCCCGCCATCCGGCCCCGTCCCTCCCCAGAGTGGCTGAGGCGCCGGGGGACAGGCCTGGTCCGCGTCCCGACCGTCCGGCCCCGCCCTCCCTGGAGTGGCTGAGGCGCCCGAGGGGACAGGCCTGGTCCGCTCCCCGACCGTCCGGCCCGCCATCCGGCCCCGTCTCTCCCTGGAGTGGCTGAGGCGCCCGCGGGGAGGGAGCACGTGGGCCGCTCACCTGCGTCCGAGCGGTAGGGGCAGGTGTCCGGCACGTTCTTGGGCAGCGCCAGGCCCTGGATGGTCTTGCTATAGTCCAGCAGCCTCTCGCCGACCTTCCCGTCCCCGGCTGTGGGGACAGGGGGAGCCCAAGGGGCAGGGCTGGCTCAGGGCGGACTCGGGGCCTGACGGGCGGAGGCCGCAGTGGCCCCCGCGGGTGGGGGCACTGCCAGAGGCTGCAGGTCAGGGAGGCCGCACAGAGGGACCCGGCACCCCGCCTCCTGGGCCGGGGGCGACTCACAGGTGAAGTGGGACGTGATGAAGAGGAGGGAGGTGCCGAAGAAGGTGAAGCCGACGCCCAGCGCCCCCTTGGTCTTGATCTGGGACCCGATGCGGGTGGTCACCGTGGAGCTCTCCACCTCTGCGGGGGTGGGGGGAGCTCAGCGGCGCCCACGGCCCGGCGAGCCTGACCCCGGACGGGCGGGCGGGGCAGCGGGGACGGGGCGAGGGCGGCGGGGGCAGCGGGCGGTGTCAGGGTGGTGGGCAGCAGCGGGCTGGGGCGAGGGCAGCGGGCAGCGGGCGGCTACCTGAGCAGAACCAGATGAGGTCACGGCGGATGAGCACGGACAGGTGCAGTGCCCCGTGGGCCGCCGAGTGCAGCATCACGTAGTGTGGGCCCAGCGTCTCCTGCAGCCGCGTCTCCCACTCCCGCCTGCGGGGACAGCGCCCTGGGCAGCGGACGGCTCCCGACTCCACCCCCGGGCGCTGGAGGCGGGGCTCCTTGTCTTTTGAGGAACGTGGGGGGTGGGCAGCACAGGGGTCCGGGTCTGCCGGGCCAGAGGCGGGGGCTCCGGACCCCGAGGAGCTGATGCCTCTCGGGGCTCCGGGACATGGCCCGGGTCCCGATGTCCGCCCTCCTCATCCCCCCACCTCCTCCAGGGGACCGTGCGCGGCGTGAGGGTGGCGGCAGACAGAGGCCGGGGCGATGGGACGCCACGCGGGGCCTGCTCTCCGCCGCACTTACAGCCGGAGACCAGCCTGCGCTCAGAGAAGGAAAACGCCTTTAGCTCAGACAGGAGCCCGTTTCAGGGACCGTCTGTGCTCAGCGTGGGGAGGGGTCTCCAGTCACAGCACCTCTGCGCCCCCCGCCCATCTCGGCAGTGCTGTCACAGGGACAGAACGGGGGTGCCAGGCTCGGGGCACACGGGGCGGGGCCCTACCTGTCGGAGCAGCCCTCCTGCACCCCGACCACGTACAGGTCCTGGGCGTAGTCAGCCTCGGCGGGCAGCAGCAGCTCGTCCAGGTTCACGGGCAGCTCCTGAGGGGAGGCAGCGCCTAGCGAGGGGCCGGAGGGGCGGGGGCTCCCAGGGCTCCTGCTCCGCCCAGGACCCGCTTCCCCGCCAGCCTGTCATGGCCGCGGCCGGGTCTGCACCCGCTCGCTCCCGGGCTGTGCCCCCAGCCTGGCTGGCCCTGAGCCGGCCCCTCAGTGAGTGCCCCCCATGCACACCCAGGCGGGGGCGCTGGCAGGGAGGTGCAGCTCGGCTCAGCGGGCCACTCCACCCTGCGGCCGCCCCGCCCCTGGCTCTGCCCCTCAGGCCCAGGACGGGGGACCCCTGTGGACGGGAGGGGGCTCCTGAGGACAGCGGGGCTGCCAGCCTGGGCCCTGTGAGCCAACAGGAGTGCCCCCGAGGGAGGCCCGGGGCACCGGGTTCAACGTGGGAGGGGGAGGCCACCGGGGTCCCGTCACTAAAGCAGGGGGATGGGGGGGATAGGCGGGCGAGGGTCACTGGGTGTGGCTCAGCCGGGAAGAACAGGCAGGAACCCAGCTGCCTCCCGAGACGCGTGGGCGCCCGCTCACCTTCTGGCCCTGCATGTTCCACGTGGCCACGAAGAGGGCCACGGTGCGGTTGGGGAAGTACCGGGCCAGCTCCTCCGCCCCCATCAGGGCCCCGCTCCCCAGGAGGCTCCCCGCCAGGTAGCTCCTGCAGAGGACAGACTGAGCTCGGGTCCGAGCAGATGCCCCACTCCCCCCCTGGCCCCCCAGTCAGGGCCGTGCGGGATTGTGCTTCAAACAACCCGATTTAGGTCAAGGGCATGCACCCTGGCCTGGGCACATCCCCAGGTGGGGGTGAGCAGGAGGCAGCTGATCGATGTTTCTCTTTCACTGACGTTCCTAACTCTCTCTCTCTCCCCTCCTCTCTGTAAAACGTTAATAAAACATACGTGTCTTTTAAAACGTCGGCACGGGTTCCGGAGTTCCAGTCCTCTCCCCCGGACACCAGAGAAGCCAGGGCCCTGCCGGGAGCCCGGAGCAGGCCGCCGGCCGCCTGCCGCCCTCGCTGCCATGGCCCTGGGCCCCTCCCTCCGCCGCCGGGCCCTGGGCTGCCAGCCGGGAAGGACAGGGAGACCCGGCCGGTCCCCGTCTCTACGGCCGGACGCGCTTTAAGGGGAAGCCCCTGGCCCTCGCGGCGGGTGCCAGGCCCGCGCCCGGGCCCACCTGCTGCGCATGTCCTTGGTCCGGAGGGGCGCCAGGAGGCTGAAGGCAGACCTGGCGGAGCGCAGGGAGCCGTCCTCGGAGGCCAGGGGGCTGGGCGGCCGGCCGGGGCCCAGGCTGCTGTGGGCCCGGAGCAGCCGACTCTGCGTGCGGAGCTTGTAGTCCGTGTGGTCCGCGTCCACCTTGTGGGCCGTCCGCAGGGCGTCCGAGGCCACGCTCCACTCCATGGCGGGCAGCGGGCGCGAGGGGAGCCCGCCGGCCAGCGGGGGCAGGAGGTCCCGGGAGGCGCCCCAGGAGGAGGGGCCCCCGCCGCCATTGCCCGGCGCCCGGGGGGCCCGGGGGATCTCCTGCAGGGAGGTGCTCAGGCCGGGCGGGCGGCCGGCACGGGCGGGCGGCCCGGGGACGGGGTCCTGCGAGGAGCCCCCGGGGGGGCTGGCCCCGGTGCCCGAGGCCAGGTCCTCCTGGCTGCTGGGGAGCCGCCGCCGCCGCCAGCCCTTCTCGTCCAGGGACAGGGCGCGCTCCAGCCGCGGCCTCAGAGGCGGCCTCGGGGTGAAGGCTTTGGCCTTGGCCTGGGGGTCTTCGGGGCCGCCTCTGGCTGGCACGTCCACAGGGACCGCCGGGCTCTTCTCGGGGCCAGCACGGTCAGCGGCCGGGGAGCCAGGGAAGGGGGCCAGGCCCCCCTCCGAGTCCACAAGGTGCCCCTTGAGCATCCCGCCGTCCGGCTGGGGGGGGCCCGCCTCTGAGCGCCCCAGGCAGGCCGCCTTGGAGGGCATAGTCCAGGGCCAGCCCTCAGCACGATGGCGGCCACGCCGATCCGGAGCACTCTCCCGGCTGCCGGGTCAGGGATGCGGTGCCGGGTCAGGGGTGCGGTGCCGGGTCAGGGGCGCGGTGCGGGGTCAGGGGCGCGGTGCCGGGTCAGGGGCGCGGTGCGGGGTCAGGGGCGCGGTGCGGGGTCAGGGATGCGGTGCGGGGTCAGGGGCGCGGTGCGGGGTCAGGGGCGCGGTGCGGGGTCAGGGATGCGGTGCGGGGTCAGGGATGCGGTGCGGGGTCAGGGGCGCGGTGCGGGGTCAGGGGCGCGGTGCCGGGTCAGGGGCGCGGTGCCGGGTCAGGGGCGCGGTGCGGGGTCAGGGGCGCGGTGCGCGGTGCCGGGTCAGGGGCGCGGTGCGGGGTCAGGGATGCGGTGCCGGGTCAGAGATGCGGTGCGGGGTCAGGGATGCGCAGGCGGAGGTCCTGGGAGAGGTGCGGCGCGGGGCGAGGGCGGGGCCCGGGGCGGCGGGGCCTCGGGCCCCGGAGGCCCGCACCCCGCGGGGACCTGAGGGAAGACGCTCCTGCAGCGGGAAGGGAGGTTCGGGGCTCAGCCGGGGGGCGGGGGGGGGGACAGGCCGGCGGCGGCCTCCTGGGGGGCGGACTGCCCGCTGGGCTGCTCCTCACGCGGCCCCGGGGGCGCCGCCGGGAAGAACGCCCACGGCCAAGGCCCAGGCCGCCGCGCAGCCCGGAGAGGGGCCGCCCGCCGCGCAGACCCGCCCCGAGCGCCCGCGACCCAGCAGCTCTGCGGGCGCCGCCGCCAAAGGCGCGGCCTCGATCCGCCTGCGGCTCCCGGCAACGACCGCGGGGCTGGGGGCGGGGCTGGGGCGGGGCCGGGAGGCGGGGCCGGGGGCGGAGCCGGGGCGGGGCTGGGGCGCGCGCCGGCCGCTCCGCGCAGGACCCTCCCACCGGCCCCTCGCGCCGAGGCTGCTCCGCCCGGACCGTGACCCGCCGGGACCCCGCGCCCCACCCCCGCCCGGAGCCCCGCGCCCCAGTCGGGGTCGCCCCACCCCCCCCACCCGTGCGGGACCTGCGCCCCGGCCGCAGCGCCGCCCGGTGAGCCCGCGCCCGGACTCCGCGCCCACCTCTCGGCGCCGCCCGCTCCAGCCGCAGCCTCGGCAGCTCGCCGCCACCCGCGGGCAGAGCGCCCCGAGCCGAGCCGGCGCCTGCAGCGGCCCCTGGCGGCCGGAGGACGCCCACCCGCGGCTTTCCTCCCTCCGGGGGAAGGGCCTGCTCCCTCCGCCTGCCGTCCACTCCCCCTGGTGGCGGAATGGGGTCAGAGCAACCTGCCCACCCACTGGGGTCACCGCCACACGGGTGGGTGGAGGCGCCCCGGCACCATGGCCGCGGCAGGACCAAAGGGGAACAGTTACACCCAGGCCAGGACGACTCCACCAGCGACAGCAGCAGGTGCGCGCTCCGAGCGCAAAATACTTTATTAACAATCTGCAGTGTAACAATGTGCATTTAGGAAAAATAACGGCCCCTGGGGCTTCCTGAATTAAGTCACTAACAGAACAGGGGCTGGAGCGGCCCCAGGAGCCCACCCCCTTGACAGGGACAGCGGGACCCTAGCGAGGGGGGCCTTTCCCAGCGGAAGGACACGGGTCCCATCACACAGGTCTGTGGGCTCCCAGGTGGTCACGTGGCCCGGAAGAGGAGGAGGACCTGTGCCCAGGCCACATCCCATGGCCCTCCACTGAGATTAAAATACCAAGCAGAACCACAGAAACTAGTTCCTAGTGATTTTATAAATAGCCTGTCCTCAGTCCCTTTGGGCCTCACGAGACGGGATGGTCTGAGAACCGCTGGCGAAGGTGAAGCTGGAGGCAGTGGAGGTCCCCGTGCAGGCCCGTACGGAGTCAGCCGTGGGCTGTGGGAAAAACCAGGGCACAAACAGCAGCTTCAGGAGCTTCTGTCAAGAAATTATTCAAAGCCACTTTCTTCAAGATGTCGCCTGCACGCCAGCCAGGTGAGCAGCCGGTGGATGGCGAGTGTGGCACCACACGCTGCTCTGCTGGAGCCCGGCAGGTGCTCACGGAGCCAGCAGATCCAGTCACGGTTTCAACATCGGCTGATGGGTGAGGGCCAGCCACACGGAACACAGGCCATGCGTGGCTGTCTCCCTCGTGGGCAGGAACCCTCATGGTCCTGACGGGCCACACACAGGCCCTGGCTGCGGGGGAGAGCACCACGCTACCCACGCGTCTCGGCCTGCTGGCACAGCCGCGGGTGCCGCCGCCTCCCTCCGAGGCCGGGGAAGAACAGGCCCGCCAGCGGCTGCTGTTGGGGCTGGGGCGCCGGGGCCGGGGCCGGCATCGGAGTTACTCAGGCCGATCCACTCTCCTCCTGCGTCTCAGGAGCCGGGGACGGACTGGCAGCCACTCCCATCAGGCCACTGCAGCTCAGCTCCCGGCAGCAAAGGGCGTCCCGGCCGCTCAGCGCGACCTTCCTGTGACAAGGCTCATCCCGAGCCTGTTCTTGGGTGAGGAGTGGAGCCAAAGGCCCTCCTGCCCTCGGATCTTGGAGCTGTGGTGATGGCAGCTCTGCCCACAGGAGGTGTGAGCACGTGGCTCTGTGGCGTGTCCATCGGGCACCGAGGGAGGCCAGGGCGGTCAGCGAGGGTCAGTGGAGAGCCGTCTCAGGTGCCAGGTGCCGACGGCAGGGTCCGGTCTACCTCAGCACTGGGTACTTCCTCTGGCCAATCCTCCCTGGCCTGGCGCTTCCCGAGGTGGCTGAGGCCTGAAATGACGGGAGCAGCACTGACTCCGCCCGCCCCGCCCCCGCCCCCAGGGGTGACCCTCTGAGGGCTCAGCTGCGACGTGGGCCTGTTACCCAGGCCAGACACGGCACTGACAAAGGGCAGGTCTGCTCTGTCCCTTTTCGCAGCCACGACCACTGCCACATCAATGTCAGGTTCTGGGATTCTGTTTAAGGTGCGGGAACTGGTTAGAGCTCAGAGGGAGCCAATACCACAGGCTGAGCATCTGCAGAAAAGGGCAGGCACCGACATGCTCCCTCACAAACCTGCCCATGAGCTGCAAGGTTAAGGTCACGGGGAGGAGGGGGAACCTACCACCCAATCCTGAAGTGAAAACAGACGGTCCCCGGCGGGGACAGGCCTTGGCCCGGGAGGGGGAGGGGAACAGAGGCCAGGAAAGGGCCTCGCGGGCAGCTGCCCAATGCAGAGGGCAGCAGGGCGGGGGAAGCTGGGCAGCGGCCGGGCTCAGAGCACGGAGGAGGGTGTGCACCAGGCGCAGGTAAGTTTCCCTTCTCAATGCCCAGAGCGTTGCCCCCCCAGCTCTCCTGCCCCGCAGCCAGCCTGTGCTGCAGAGACAAGAGCCAGGGAGGGAGGGAAGCAGGAGAGTCACGAACTCCCTTCCTCTCTGAAGTCAAAGCAACGTGTTAAAAAGGAGAAAGAACACCCGGTGGGAGGGCACGCCAGCAGGTGGCGGAGCTTGGCCCGCCAGGCCGGCAGCGGGCAGGCGGCAGGAGCGAGGCCGTGGCTGAGCCGGCGCCCGGCTCCCACTCCGCCCAGGAGGCCGCGCAGCTTACCTGTGCGAACTGCGCCGGGTTGTAGAAGGGCACGGGTGCGGTGGGGGGCGCCTCTGCCGGGGGGTGGTCGCTGGGAGTCTGAGAACCACAGAGAGCGCAGCTCAACAAGAGACGCCTCAGCCACAGACAGCCTGCTTGTGGGTGAGCCACCAAGCGCATGCAGAGGGCACCGCGCAGGTTAGAGCGGTGAGCAGCCAGCAGGCACGCAGCTACTGCAGGTCTATGACCAGCGCGGAGCCAGTGGGTGACACACAAACTGAAGGCCACATGATGCCTCTGACCAGTCCCAGGGAAAAGCCTGGTCCACGCGACACGGAAGATGCAGCGCTCCTTTCCTGCCAGCAATGGCCACGGGACCGCTGCTGCCAGCACACTAGCCGGCTGAGCGAGGGCCTGCCTGTGCTGGAGCAGAAAGGATTCTTCCTTCCAGATGAGAGCGCCTACCCTGGCTTACCGACCGCTCACAGCGAGGCCACGCCCAAGGCCAACCGTTTGGGAAAAGCCAATTCAGAGAGGACAGTTACAAGCCCCACCAGCGCTGGGTCACTCGCGGAGACGCTGTGAGAAAGGAACGCTGCACCGCCGCAGGAGCTGCCAGCACAGCGCCCGAAGGAGCAGGGGACTGGGAGGCCTGTGGGCGGGACCGCCGCTCGGTACCTGCTGGAAGTGCTGGCTCACTTCACGGGACAGGGAGCTCAGGGAGCTACAGCGCGAAAGCTACAAAACCGAGCACACACGGTCACGGGAGCTGCAGCGGGAAGGGCGGTGAGCCTCGCAGCCGTTAACGCCCGGTCTGGCTACGGAGCGTTAGGGGGGCTGTCCGGCCGCCGCCTGCAGGGCCTGAGGAATGCAGGGCGGCATGCCGGGCTGCGGGCAGAGCGTGGGGCGTGACCTCAACCCCCAGGACTCCGCTCACTGCAGTGCGGCTGCTGAAGGACACAGCACCTCTTTGAGCCGGGAAAGCGCTCAGCCTCCTGTCCTGCCGCTAGCGCCCATCTTACAGGAGGAAGCACTGCGTGAGAGCGCGCTGCCTGGCCCGGCCGGGCGGCCCTGGGCGCCCCTTACCTCTCCCCCCTGGGGACCATCCAGTGGGCAGGGGGCCAGTTCAGAAGCAGGGAGCGAGGCTGCCGAGCTCACAACCTGACGGGAAGGACAGGAGATGCAGCAGCTCCCAGCGCCCGGCGGGCGAGCCTCCCCGGCGAAGCGGAGCGGAGGACCGCGGTGTGTGCACCAGGCACCACGCCCCGCCCCGCCGCGCCTGTGACCGGTGATCTGTGCCCCGTTTCTCAGAGCGGCAGCGGAGGCCTGGGAAGGTGGTCCACCTCACACAGCCGACTGAGGGGACCCGGGCTGCACCGGCTGGTCCGACCTCAGAGCGCAGCCGGAGCCACTCGGCTCGCTTCACGTCCAGTTCTAACCGCTAACCCCCTCTCCCGCCGGGCCTCAGAGACACACCACACGTGGGCGACAGTGAGTGAGCCCCTGAGCGGTCGCCACCGACACGGCCCACAGAAGATCGAGAGCCGTTGCTGGCTGGGGAGGAGGCAAACCCCCATGGTGCCCGCCCTGTCCCACTGTGCCTGCTGACCTGGGGTTCCGAGGAAGGTTCTGGAAGGGCTGAACCCCCAGCTAGCGCCTGCCCTTCCCTGCCAGACCCTTCTGCGGGCAGGACGCCCTCTGCATCTGTGCAAGAGACAGCAGGGAGGGGCTGACACATCCCAGCGGCCGGCCGTGTCCGCCCACCCGCACGCATGCACTCTCGGAGGGAAGGAACGTGAGGAGGGAGGGCAGGCACGGGGGAAGGGAGGGCAGGTGAGGAAGGAGGGGGGGCAGGGGTGGAGGGAGGGAGGGCAGGGGCAGAGGGAGGGAGGGCAGGGGTGGAGGGGGGGCAGGTGAGGAAGGAGGGGAGGCAGGGATGGGGGGGGCAGGGGTGGAGGGAGGGCAGGTGAAGAGGGAGGGAGAGCAGGGGCGGAGGGAGGGAGGGCAGGTGAGGAGGGAGGGGGGCAGGTGAGGAGGGAGGGTGGGCAGGGGCGGAGGGAGGGCAGGGGCGGAGGGAGGGCAGGTGAGGAAGGAGGGGGGCAAGGGTGGAGGGAGGGGGGACAGGGGTGGAGGGAGGGCAGGTGAGGAGGGAGGGAGAGCAGGGGCGGAGGGAGGGAGGGCAGGTGAGGAGGGAGGGGGGGCAGGGGTGGAAGGAGGGAGGGCAGGGCGGAGGGAGGGAGGGCAGTAGCGGAGGGGGGGCAGGGACAGAGGGAGGGCAGGTGAGGAGGGAGGGGGGCAGGGGTGGAGGGAGGGGGGCAAAGGCGGAGGGGGGGCAGGGACAGAGGGAGGGCAAGTGAGGAGGGAGGGGGGGCAGGGGCAGAGGGAGGGAGGGCAGGGGTGGAGGGAGGGGGCAGGGGCAGAGGGAGGGCAGGTGAGGAGGGAGGGGGGGCAGGGGTAGAGGGAGGGAAGTGAGGAGGGAGGGGGGGCAGGGGTGGAGGGAAGGCAGGTGAGGAGGGAGGGGGGGCAGGGGCGGAGGGAGAGAGGGCAGGGGCGGAGGGAGGGAGGGCAGGTGAGGAGGGAGGGGGGGCAGGGGCAGAGGGAGGGCAGGTGAGGAGGGAGGGGGGGCAGGGGTGGAGGGAGGGGGGCAAAGGCGGAGGGAGGGGGGGCAGGTGAGGAGGGAGGGGGGGCAGGGGCAGAGGGAGGGGACGAGGCCCTCTGCACCCGCGGGCTCTCCTCTCCGGGACAGGAAGGCCAGCGGCTCTCAGGGAGTCAGAGGTCAGCGGTGGCCGAGCAGACGTGCCGCCGCACTGCCTACCTGGGTTTGGTGTGAACAGCTGTGCCGGGATCGGGAGTGGGGCAAGTGGGGCAAAAAGGTCCGCGGGAGCAAGAGCCGGGTCCGTGCGCTGGGCCCCGCCCGGGTTTAGGACGTCCACGTAGCGCGCTCGGCTTCCCGCTGCAGGGGAGGCGCCGGTCAGGGGGTGCCGCCGGCAGGAACCCTCCCGTCCCACCGAGCAGCTGCGGGACGCTCCGCGGCCGGCCTCTGCTGGGCACCTCCCGGGCGGGGCCGTCCGCAGGCTGTGCCCCGCACACGGGGAGGGCGGGCGCCCTCAGTCCCGCAGTCAGGCCCCGCAGGACACACGGTTACTTCTGGCTGGACCGTTACCTGCTTTTCTGGAAAACATGTTCACCGAGGCTCGGGGGGCGCCAGGCCCGGGGGCGGCAGCGTGCGGAGCCTTGGGGAGCGCCACGGGGGGCGGGGGCGGGGCCTTCCTCTGTGGAGGGACAGCGGCCTCAGAGCCTGCTCAGGGCCCCAGGCCCGGACGTGCACAACGCCCTCCGCCCCCACAAACCTCCTCCTCTGGCTCGTTGGTGTCCACCCAGCGGTTCTTCTTCTCGTCCCACACGATCTGGCGGGGAAGCGAAGAGCGGGGTCAGCGCAGAGACCCCGCGACAGAGCCCGAGGGGCGTGCGCGTGCGGAGCGAAGCCGGACGCCACCGCGACACCCACCGACTTGTTCTTGTCGTCCGGCAAGTACGCCTCGGTCCTCTTCTTCCCGGTCAGCCAGCGCGAGAACCAGGACTCGGCATTCTGCACCAAACCACAGCCACCCCGTGAGGCCGCGCCAAGCAGAACGGCACGGGACGAGCCTGTGACCCCTCGGGACCCCCAGCCAGGAGCCCGCGGGCTCGTCCACGCGTGGGGAGACCTCCTGCAGGTCTGACAATGGGGGGTGAGGACGGAGAGGCACCAGCGAGCACCACCCTCACCGGAAACGCCAGGAAGCACAGGCCAGAGTCACGTCCGGCAGAAGGAGCCTGGATGCTGGTGCCACTGCGGGCGGCTGCCAGGAGGGTGGCCTGCACCACCTTCAGCGCCTTTGAAAGCTGGGCCGGCTGCCCGTGCCCTGGGCCACCCAGCCAGGCAGAGTGGGTGCTTAGGGGGGGCTCAGCGGCCCGCCGGGGGGAAGGGCAGAAGGATGGGGCAGCCACAGCGGATCGCCCCCCACGGGGACCAAGACCTCCTCAGAGGGACAGGCGGGGCCGCCCACCCGGGTGGAGGGAACAGTCCTGGACACGCAGGCCCAGGACCTCTGGGAGCAGGAACGGCCCTGGCTGAGCGGGCAGTGTGACGTGTGGGCACCACAGAACGCCCGCCGCCGCGCCCCTTCACACCGTGGCTCGTGTGCCGCGCCTGGCTCAGTGGGGAAAGACGCTGCCCGCCCCGCCCTGGTGCCTGGCTGCCGGGGAACCGGCCGGCCCAGCCGGAGGCGCCGGTTACCTTCTTAGGCTCCTTGGGCTCCTTCTTGGCTGCTGTCCCCGTGCTCTTCCCTTCGGGAGCGGGCGTCGGAGACGGAGGCTGCAGCGCCCCCAGGCTGGCAGCCCCCCAGGCTGGGGGCGCCCCGGAGTCTGGTGGCATCCTTGGGGAGCCCTGGCCAAGGCAACGTGGGAACCGGCTCACCTGGGGCACCGCCCAGGAGCCCAGAACATCCCCGAGAGGCCGGAGGGCGAGAGCGAGGGCGAGGAGAGGGAAGGAGGCGGGACGAGGGCAGCCCTGGCTCCTGGGCCCCGTGAGCCAGCCCACAAAGCAAGCGGCTTATCAAGGGGCACCGGGAGCCAGGAGGCCGGCTCTGGCGGGAGGAACGGACTCCGTGCCCCGAGCGTCCACACTGGTCAGCGGAGCATGGGCGTTTTAACGCAAGCTGTCCCTGGTTAGTCTGCTCTCAATACAGCCAACTCTCATTTTCACTTTTCTGGACAGAATGTCTCAACGATAGTCCACACAGTGTGCTCTAAATGACAGCAATCGCCTGCTGACGGTGTCCATGCTGAGCTGGGCACCCTAAAGAAGGTTCCAGAAAGCGGCCGTGTAAAGCATTTGTTGCTCCGCTGGGCATCAGAGCAAACAGGTGGCATTTGAACCGAACAGGTCTGATCAGATGAATCTGTTTCCAGGAACCCAGTGGACTGCAGGGACCCCGTGCAGAGCAGGTGCAGGGTGGAGGTGGAGGTGGAGGTGGGGGGAGCCCCAGGGGCCCCCTAGAAAAGGTGCAGGTGGTTGTTCTCCTTAAAGCGGCGGCTCCCGCACCACCACATGACCCTGCCCACTCCCGAGAAAGCCTGCGGGAGGGCTTCCTGTCTGCAGCTCGAATGGCCTGCAGGTGCCGCCCGGGACTCCCGGCCCCTGGCCCTCAGGAAAGGTGGGCAGAGCAAGTACCACGTTGTCGGATTTGCCGCCCAGATCCTCTTCTCTCCACTCTGCCAGCGAGCCTCTCCCTCGGGGGTCCTGGGCCAGCGCTCCTGTCAGTGGCAGAGGGGGTCTCTGTGACCTCGGAGCCGCCAGGCCCAGGACAGAGGGAGCCGGACTGGGGGGCGCGGAGGGGGTATGTGAAGGCCGCACTCTCCCCGTGCGCCGTGAGAGCCAGGCCCGAGCACCCTGACTGCGGCCTCTTCCACCCCCCCTCCCGGGTCAGTAGGCCCATTTGGCTCTGCTCCCGGTGAGCCCTCGCAGACAGACCCACCTGGGTCCTGGGCCCGGAGCAGGTGTGCGCCCTCCGGCAGGGACGATGCGCTGGGCGGCAGGCCAGGCCCTGGGTACCGGGCCGCGGGGTCCGGCCCTGAGGGCTCTGCAAAGCCTGGGGCTGCAAAGCCAGGCGCTGGCTCCCCGGGGCCCGGGGGCGGCACGGGGAACATGGGCACCGCGGCAGGCAGGGCGGGTGGGCCCTCGGGCAGCGTCGGCGGAGCTGTGTGGGGACAGTGGAGGAGAGTCAAAGGTGCGAAGCCACGTCTGTCCTGGCAGCAGCCCGGTGCGAGCGGCTGTGGTGTGGTCTCGGCACGGCCCACTCCCACGGAGCCAGGACCCGCCACCGAGCAGGAAGTGCCCAGACAGGAGGGCACTGCAGAGCAATGGACAGATACCTGCCAGCGCCGAGGGAGGCACGTGAATGCAGGACCCAACCTTGCTTCTGGAGCTCCTCCGGCCACCGCCCGCCCCGGCGCCCAGCGCCGTGAGACAGACCTCCGAGCTTGGCAAGGTTATGAATAAGCACGAGGGAGGGAGAGAAGGGAGGGGGGAGGGGAGGGGGAGGAGGAGCGGGAGGAGGAACAAGCGCCCCTGGTTGCCCAGTCTGGAAGCTGCAGTCTGGAGAGAGGGGCTCACCTGACGGCAGCAGCCACACGCCCTGGCCCGAGTGCTCGCCGCTGGGTGCAGGTGGCATCAGCAGCGGGTTCTCAGAGCCCGGGTGCGAGGGTTGCTCGGGTCCTGGCCCGTCATACTGTCCCACCTCGGAGCTGGGGCTGCTGGCACAGCGCTGGGGGAAGGCTGGGTCCTGACGCCACACCACAGCGCCCTCCTGTGGAGAAGCGCCTCAGGCCTCAGTGGGAGCCGACCCACCTTCCCCCCCACCCCATGCTCACTGGGCTCCTGGAGAGGCCCTCCCTCAGCCTGCACACCTCCCGTCCGTCCGGCCCAGCACCCAGGTGGACACCAGGGCCCGCCCGAGAAGTGCCAGCGTGGCTAGGCCGCGCTCACCTTGACCTGCCTCTCCACACGCTGCAGCTGCACCAGCCAGGCGGGCTCCACGGAGGACTCCTCCTCCGGCCTCTCCCTCAGCTGCGGGTCGAAGAGGCGCAGCTGGGAAGCCATCTGGGCACAGGAGAAAGGCAGGCCCGTCACACAGTGTCTCCACCCGTCCCACCGGGAGCGGCGCCCCGGGGCCGAGCTGGCCTCTGCGCAGGTCCCCGACTCACGGTGCCGCGGGCCACAGGGCAAGCCTGGACACCACGGGAGCCGACCTCTGGGCGGCTGCATGGGGTCAGCAGGGCCCAGACCCCGGAGCTGAACTTCCTGCCACCATCACCTGGCGACAGGCTAGGCGTGGCCGAGCCAAGGGCGGAGCTGACCTAGACATAGCTGCACTGATCGGGTGCGGGAGGTGGGCCAGGGGCGGAGGGAAGCTGGGGGGCCTGGCGGGGCCAGATGAAGCCAGCTTGCCTCAAACTGTCTAAAAATCTCCCCAGTGAAAAACCTCGCAGGTGTCCGTGACTCTCCCGGGAGGGGAGACACAGTGCTGGGGCCTGTGGGCGCTGTCCCATCCCGTTATGACCCCACAGTTCTGAGGCCAGTCGTGGACACCAGGCGCGTGGGCAGCAGGACCCAAACCCAGGCTGTTGGACCCACCGGCTCCACTAACAGCTAGACTGGCCGCCTCTGCTCCTGGCCTCGGAGCTCACGGCGGTCTCTGTACGGCCGACGGACAAACTCGCCTGCTAACATGGCAGGGACCAGCGCCGCCCGAGGGCATCAGTGCTGTGACTCGCCCCGAGGCCGGCCGAGCGCCCGCCAGTCCCGACCGCTCCCCCGAGTCTGCTCCCCGGCCCCGGCTGGGGGACGGCTCGGACCGCACCTGGACCAGCTGGCTGATGAGCACGGGCGAGTGCGAGTGCGGCTGCAGCAGGATGCCCTTGGCGATGACCTCGCAGTAGTGGAAGGCCTGTGTGGCCAGCCCCATGTCGGCCAGGCGGCAGGAGTAGATGAACTTGAACACCTGGAGCGAACACACACACAGCTCAGCCGCCCGGTCCTCCCAGTCTGCAGCCCCCGCAGCCGCGTAGGCTGGGAATGTTCTGGACGATTCGCGTGCCGCGCATCTTCCCCGCGGCTCTCGTCCCCACTCCCGGAGGTCAGAGCAGAGGACACGGCTGAGCTTCGGAAACCACGCTCTTCGGCCCCTCAGAGCTGCAGGGCCAGTAGAGGCCACAGCTCAGCACACGCTGCACAGCCCTGCACCCACACGGACTGTCCCACAGCCGTCTCCTGGCTCAGAGTCAGGCAAGTGCTACACACACGTGCACACACATGCTCACACACACTCACTCCTGGGTCAGATGACACTCCCCATCACACTAAAAATAGCCAAATAGAAACAAAATATGTGAGGTTTATAGTATTTTAAATATTAAGACACAAAATACAACAAAATCCTCAAATCAACCAGGTTTAGTCTCAAACATTACAGATCAACATCTCCCCAAGATTTCCAAAAACACTAAGTTTTCCAGCCCGGAGCCCGCAGCCCGCAGCCTTGCCAGCCCTGTGGGTGGGCTCACCTGGAAGTTGGGCATGGGGCAGGACTGCGTGCCCAGCCTGTGGGTGGGCTCACCTGGAAGTTGGGCATGGGGCTGGACTGCGTGCCCAGCGACTGCGCGTACTCATAGGCCTCTGTCCTCTGGATGGCTTCGTTGGTGGCAAACTTTGAGAATGGCAAACTGGGGAGGAGAGGAGGGCACGTGACTGAGCCGGTCCCCCAGGAGCCTCGTGTCCCCAGGAGGGGTCAGGCCACACGAGGACGTTCTGGGCTGGCAGGGGGTGGGCAGTTGTGCGATCCCTCACCTGTGGTTCGCTCCGATTAAGACGAGTTTCGTGGCTTTCTTTGTGTAAACCCCGAACCCCACTTCGGCCATGAGGTAGCAGAAGTGCGCAGCGTCCAGGAGGCCTCTCGAGGCTGAGGAGACACAGCGGCCACGCCTCGGTCAGGGCTCTCCCGCGACCGGATGGCGAACAGGAAGCGGCAGTGCCGCCGGAGGAACGGGGTCCGGCCCTTCCACCCGACACCGCGCACCGCCGCCTCCGTGCCGCACGCACGGCCGCTGTCCACACAGACCCACCTAGCGTATCGCCCATCGTGGCCATCGTCCGGGACTCCACGTCCATGTTGTTGTTCAGGTTGGACAGGACCATGGCGAGGTGCGGCCGCCAGTCTCCCCACTTCTCGTCGCCGCAGCACTAGGAACGGAAAGCGGGGGCACGCCTTACCCGGGTGGCCCGGGCGATGTCCAGCCTGCAGGGGCGGCTCATCCTGCGATGAAACCGCCAGGCGCAGGGCCCACGCTCGGGGCCTGAGTGACGGGAGCCACTGACCGTGGACGCGGCAGGCATCCGCCCGGACATGAGCTGGTAGACCGTCTGCAGAGGGTCGTTGATCGGGAGACTGTTGGCGAATCTGGGGAGACACCACACAAAAGCTCGAACCCGGCCCAGCTTATCAACAAGACCGGCCCTCTCAGCCCTTCACCGACCAGCCTGATCCTCCCAACCCCCACAGTGCACGCCGTTGGGGATCACAGACGCCCAAAGAGAAAGACAAGACACTCACTGGTTGGACAGAGCTCAGCACTGCCCTGCACAGCCCCGCAGCACAGGGAGGCCCGCTTCCTCTGCCGAGAGCCGGACCCTATGCCTCAGAAAGCCGCCACGGGCTGCCGGGCCAGCTGTCCACCCTCAGCACTGTACCTGGTCATGACTCTGGCGTGTGTCCGGCTGTCCATCTTGCTGGCGAGGAGCAGAGCATGGCCCCACAGGCCGTTCTTCATCGCGGACTCCAAGGCGTCCTGCAGAGCAGCCAGGGTGAGCGGGTGGCAGTGGCTCACGTGACGCCACGAACACTCCCGGGCCCCGGCCGTCCCTCTCCCCGGCAGAGTGCCTGTGCCGTAGGTCCTGCTTCCACAAACTGGGAAAGCAGCCCCGGCCGGGGGCATGGTTGGTTAGAGCACCGTCCCAAGGCACGGAGGCTGTAGGTTCGATCCCCAGTCGGGGACGTGAACAAGGGGAACACACCCACGTTCTGTTTCTCTCCTCTATTTTAAAAAAATATATATATTTTATTGATTTTGTACAGAGAGGAAGGGAGAGAGATAGAGAGTTAGAAACATCGATGAGAGTCAAAACCAGTTTGGCTCCGTGGATAGAGCATCGGCCTGCGGACTGAAAGGACCCGGGTTCGATTCCAGTCCAGGGCATGTACATTGGTTCAGGGCACATCCCTGGTAGGGGGTGTGCAGGAGGCAGCTGGTCGATGTTTCTCTCTCATCGACGTTTCTAGCTCTCTATCTATCTCCTTTTCTCTCTGTAAAAAAATCAATAAAATATATATTTATTTTTTTTAAAAAGAAACATCGATGAGAGATAGACATCGATCAGCTGCCTCTTGCACACCCCCTACTGCGAATATGCCCGCAACCAAGGTACATGCCCTTGACTGGAATCGAACCTGGGACCTTTCGGTCCCCAAGCCGACGCTCTATCTATTGAGCCAAACCGGTCTTGGCTCTCTTCTCTATTAATAAATGGAACAAGGAGGCCAGCAGACACGGGGCAATGGGGAGGCGGCACTGCCTCCCCCGAAGGGTCCTTCCCACCGGGGCCCCTGTGCACGTCACTCCCATGGCGGACAATGCCTCTCCATGTGGGCAGAGCATCTCCTGAACCATGTGACCTGGTACATTCAGAGAACCTATGCCCGTTACCTGAGCTTATAATGACATACAAGCACCAAGGACTTGAGGCTGTCAGACCCCTGCCACCAGGCCATGCTGAGCTGGGCATGTGCCCACAGGGCCCCCCCACCCTAGACCCGCCCTCCACTCGGCATGAGAGAGAACACCAGCTCCCCCCAGCCCGCAGCCTCTGCACACGCCGTGCCTGCCCCATTCCCGCTGGGCACCGCCCCCACACCCAGCTACCTCAGAAGCCAAGCGCAGCCCTAACCGACAACGGGCAGCACGTCTGTCCGTGCACGTGTTCCCCCGACAGCACTGCGCAGGCGGGCACAGCGTGAGGGAACTGTGTGAGGAAACCACGCCGACGCCTGCAGAGACGACGGGCAGACGCCTGTTGGCGAGTTGCCGCCGCGGCCGGTGCTCTGGAGGCAGGCCTGGCCTCCTCAGCTTCCTCACGGAAGCCCACGGGTGGACGAGGACACGCCCGCCCGCGAGCGGGAACGCACCTTCTTGCGGCCATAGAGCAGCAGCTCCCGGAACCGCTCCGTCTCCTTCTCCAGCGCGCTGGGGGCGGCCTGGCTGTCCGTGAGGAAGGAGAGCTGGGCCTCCACCGACTCCTCCTCCTCGGCCTGATCCAAGGCCTCGTTGGTGAAGTCGATCAGGTTGGCCTCGTTGGGCGACTTCCCAGGAAGCCACACCGTCCTGTGGTCTTGTAGCAACAGCTCGGCAATGTCCGTGCCCACCACGGTCTGCAGGCGGCAGGGCAGAGGATCAAGGCCTTCACTACGTCAGCACTCCCTCAGGGCCTGCTGGGGAAGCCCCCCCCCCCCCCCCGAGCCTGACAGACGGACCACAGACCCCACAGACCGGCACGGTGGGCCCTCCCCTCCCCTCGCCCCGGCTGCACACCCGCGTGCCCCCTTCCCCACGGCACGGGAGACGGCTGTTGTGCTCGGCCCAGCGGAGACCCTCCCACACCTCGGGGACCAGTTCCCTGAGACGCGAGGCCGAGAGGCGTTTCGGAGGGAAGACGACGCACCCCGTTCTGCCTGCACAACAGGATGATGAAGTTCCACAGCAGGCTGGCAGACTCTTTGTCGATCAGGCTCTCGTTCTGCAGACACCTGGTGGCTTTGCTCTGCGCAAAGTTGATGACGTCCACTTTGTGGGTGTCATCCCTGAAACAAGAGCAGCGCTCAGTGCCACGCCGAGCACGGCCCCCCCGCTGGCCGTGCCCGGGGGACGTACTTGCCCAGCGGCCCGGGGAAGGTGCGCATCTCCTCCTGCTCCGGCAGGTGCTGCAGCAGCGTCTGTGGACAGGGGGGGAGGGCAGCTCAGGGCAGGGCCCGCACTGCCTGTGTCTGCCGACCCGAGGAAGGCCCGCCCCACGGGGGGCGGACGTGCTCCACCGGGACGTGGCGTTGACTTCCACCTAAAGAAGCAGTGAGGCCTCCCCGAGCTCGGGCCAATGCACGTGCCAGAGGCCGGCGGCCCACAACAGCGACCACCACCCAGGGCGCCCGCCCCCTGACCACCTCCCCAGTCGTCCCTGAAATCACCAGTAATGGACACCAACAGGCCTCCCCTCAAACCAGAAACACAACGGAAGATACAAGACATACAACTGAACGAGCAAACAAAACGCCATCCCTGAGGAGAAACACCGTGCGCGGCGCTGCCACAGGACGAGGCCGGGCCGCCCGCTCACCTCCATGCTGTGCACCTCCACCAAGGCGGGCTGTCCTTCCGAGGGCAGGTTGGGGATCACTCGGATGAGCTGGCCCCCAGGCCCAAACCTGGCACAGACGTGCGGCACGGAGAACTTCTCCGGGGAAGTGGGTCTCGACGGAGCTGCAGGCAGGACGCGGACAGCAAACAGCGGGTGTCAGCTCTGGGGCCTCGGAGCCAGACCAACAGCTCGGAGGTCGAGGTGCCCACGTTAACGGGCTTTTAGCTAGAAGTCAGTAATGGCTAAAGACCCCATTAAAACAGAACTTCAGGAAACTGGTTTGGCTCAGTGGTAGAGCATCGGTCTGCGGACTGAAAGGTCCCAGGTTCGATTCCGATCAAGGACATGTACCTGGGTTGCAGGCACATCCCCAGTGGGGGGTGTGCAAGAGGCAGCTGGTCAATGTTTCTCTCTCATCGATGTTTCTAGCTCTCTATCTCTCTCCCTTCTTCTCTGTAAAAAATCAATAAAATATATTAAAAAAAAAAATAGAACATGGCTTAGGAAAACGTTTCAATCGTTAAAAACGAGACCATCTCCTCTAAACCTAAAAAGCTCCTTTAAAAACCCGCCCGAAGCACCTGCCACAGGAAGCAGCGCCCTCGGGCCCTCGGGCCTTCGCCGTCGTTCTCAGCGGCGCGCCCAGTGAGCCTCATCTCAAGTCAAAAAGGAGGGCTGCTGCCCAGCTGTGTCTCTCCCTTCCTCTCTGAGCATGTCCTCGGGCGAGGATTCCAATGGAAATACTATCTCAAGAGCTTTACAGTTTGCAAGACCCCGCATTTAACCAGCCTCTCCGAGGCCTGAGAACTGGGGATGGGGCAGGTCTCTGGCAGCTTTTCTAGGGGAATTCAAGTTCCCTCCGAAGGCTGCTTCCCCGCGTGGTCGGCCTGGGCACGCGAGGCCCCCACCGAGAGCCTGGCGGTGAGCCCGCACAGCCACATGCGTGCACGTGACAGAGGCGAGGCAGCTCTCAGGCCTGGGACAGGCCTGGCCCTCAGAGGATGGGCGTGCTGTGACACAGCGTCCATCCTCCGGGGAGGACCGGGCCAGCCATCACGAGTTCCCCACAGTTACTACTCGCTCCTGCTTCTTGCCCCAGGCTTGTGGAGCTACGGAGGGGTGACTCAGCGCCACCCCGCACCTGTGGGCACCCAGAGCCTTGATCACACACCTTGCTCCACGGCAGGCCAGCTGGCGTCAGCAGGGTAGCCGTACTCCGGGAAGCCCTGGGCACCGCCGAAATTGCTCATGTAGGCGTCGTAGGCATAGTCCCCGTGGAAGGAGCCTGGCGGCGGGGGCGCCTCGTAGGGCCCCATGGTCACGTTGCAGCTTCTGTAAACCTGACTCTAGGGACACAAAGCCGCAGGTAGTGAGCTCCCAGGAGCACTGCCAGGCCTGGAGCTGCTGCAGAGCAGGGGCCTGGGTGGACAGAGCTGCGGACCCGCGCACCTGCTGCGAGTGGGCGCTGAAGCTGCTGTGGCGGCTGTGCACGCTGGGCGCGCTGCGCAGGCTCTGCCCCGAGTGCTCGCTGTGCACGCTGTGCCGGTCCACGTCGTCCCCGTAGGGGTCCCTGTGGGGCTCAGGGTCGTCGTCAAAACTCCCTGTGAAGCGAGGGTCGTACCTCCAGGGGTCCTCATACCTCTCGGGCCTGGAGGGCCAATGGGGCAGAGGCAAGAGCGGACACTGAGGCTGCTGGCACGACGCACTGCTACTCAGCACTCAGCGCTATAGGTCCTCAGCGCCCGCGGCCCGCACATCAGGTCGGGGCCTGCCTCGCGGACGCCATCAGATCCCGCCCCCGGGGGATGCCTGGGACCCAGGGGCAAGGTCAGAACCCGGTGACGGTTCGGAGGAGCAGGCTGCAAGGTCACAGCCAGCCGTCACGCTGCTCAGACACGAGGAGACAAGGGCAAGCCGGCCCCAGGCGCTTGTTCTGCGCCCACAGTGAGCAGCGCCATCAGGCCGTCTGCCCGCCCTTTCCGACAGTGGCCGTGACGCCAGCGGCTGCCCGGGACCCCAAGCCGCAGCTGGTGGGCATTACAAGGCGCAGCTCTGGTTCCGTCCCCCCCAGCGAAGTGCGTCTGACCCACCTGTCAGCGTAGGCGTAGCTGTCTTTCCTGTATGGCTCGTACTCCGCGTCATACCAATACCTGCGGTCGTAGGAGCGGGGATCCCTGAACCCAGACCCATAGGAGTACCGATCCCAGCGGCCCGGATCTGCAAGCAACGGGGGAACGAGCTAATACAACACACGCAGAGACACCGCCGCCTCCAGGAGACACTGCCCCCAGCACAGAGCCTCGCTTTCCTGCCAATAGGCAGCATGCCCCTGGACGCTGAGAGGCCCCTGGACGCCGAGAGGCCCCGGACGCTGAGAGGCCAGAGGTTTTGGCCGGTCCTGTCCCCGTGTGTGATGCCCAATGGCGGCTGGCTTTTCCCCAATACACACGAGTGAGAAGATAAACCAGCTGCCGACATCTTGGTTAAATTCTTGCCCACAGCTACTGCCTTTTCCCAGCTCATCCCATACCTCTACTTTCACTCCATCTCTGCTCACGTGGTCTGGAGAGGCTAAGAAACACTCTCAGAACCAGAGGGGGAGAAGCTAAAATACACTCTCAGAACCAGAGGGCCTTTCCAAAGGTCGTCCATTAGAACCGCCAGGTGTGCGCCCCGGCAAGCGTGTGCAGACGTCATGTTGAAGGGGTGCAGGGAGGCAGAGGCCTGTGAGCGGAAGGCGGCGGGGCAGGAGGGCCGTGTTGGGAGAAGCGAGGGCTGCACTGAGCAGGACAGTCTGGCAGAGGGAGGAGCAGGGTCCCGGGACACGCCTGCCCCTCCAGTGCGGAGCCACAAGCCCGTGGCCACAGCCGGCACACTGGTGCCCAGGAGCTGCTCCTGCTCCTCCGACTGATGTGAACAGTCACAGGGACGGGAAAGGCAGCCGGGCCTGGCAACTGCTCGTGTGGCCACGTCACACGCGTGCTGTGACTAAGACACGGCTTATAGGGGAAGAGCAGCAACAGAAGCCCTTCCAGGAGCAGTGCCAGTGGCTTTGGCTGGAGACAGAGACTAGCAGGAGGGGCTCTGCCTCAGGCCCCAGGGCGCCGCATGCCGGCTGCTGTGTCCTGCGAGCTGCGGCGCCAGGCTGCCGACCTACCTCCATAGTCGTACTGGCCGCTGTAGTAGCCGGCGTAGTCGCTCTGGCTGCTCCATCCACGCTTGGAGCCGTAGTAGCCCTCAGGAGGCCCCTGCCTGAAACCACACGGGGGTTACCAACAAACCACCTGCTTCTGCAAAGGGCGGCGGTGGTCAGTACGGCTGGACCCGGCGACAGGCACTCGTCCAAGCACTTGGTCGTGGAGAGTCCCGGTCGGAAGCCCAAAGGCAGGCGTAAGGGTCTGCAGTGCCGCCGCGGGGCACGGGAGCGCCGGCAGCGGCGTTCTCAGTGCCCGCGGAGCAGGGCCGCACAGGCTGAGTGTGGACGCCACACTTCACAGACGCCGAGGGGCCCAGGCCTGGAGGAGCCGGATCTGACAGGCCCGCCGCACAGACCGTGCCAGTGTGCTCCGGGGGGGTCACAGTGCACCCGGGCTGGTGCCCTCAGAGCGGACCGGCGTGGGCCTGCCGTGCCCCGGCCAGGCTGGCCTCACAGAGCAGGCCTGGCTGTGACCTGCTTTACAGAAAAGCGGGAATTTAGCGGGAAGATCAGCTATCTGACCCGGGCAACAGGGTTCTTGAAAGGGCTTAATGACATTTTTGCTTTTTAATAGCAAGTTTTAGGTAAAGTTCATTAAAAAAACCCCACATTTTTATTGATTTCAGAGAGGAAGGGAGGGGGGAAAGAGTCATTGATCGGCTGCCTCTGCACACCATCTACTGGGATTGAGCCTGTAACCTGGACATGTGCCCTAGACCGGAACCAAACCCAGGACCCTTCAGTCCCCAGGCTGGGGCTCTATCCACTGAGCCACACCAGCGAGGGCTCTACTACTTGACTTTTGCGTCTCACTCAGCTGGGCCTGCTCTGTGAGGCAGGGTGGGCGCAGCCCTGGGGAAGGAGTGCAGGGCCTCAGCCCAGCACCTGCTCTCACCGGCCCAGGGTGAGAGCACCTATCTGCACATGCGGGGAGGGTTCTGTAAAATGACCCAACGCAGCACAAAACCAGGAGCACGCACCTCCTCGCCCCACGAACCCTGCACTCTCGGGAAAGACCATCACAGAAACCACAGCCCAAGGCACCTCGAGCAGCGCCCCCAGGGACGCGATCCCGCGGCCGGAGAAGACTGACCAACGCTCCCCGTCGCTTGGAAACACGCACGCACCCAGCCAGGGCGGGGGGAGGGGGCTACTCCCCAGTGCTGCCAGAGCGGTGCTGGCGTGGCAGACCAGGGGACACCCCTCCCACCACCCGCCCGCCTCTGATGGGCGCCTCTGCACAGAGGCAGTGCGGGCCTCGGAGATGTCGCCACACTGATCTGCAGGTGGTGAGCAAGGGAAACCGGAACAGCCAGATGCACCCTGGCTCCACCCGCCTCCGCGATCCCTGGCCTCCCAGGGCTTCTAGAAAACACCGGCCCATTGCTCTCACTGAGTCAGAACGCTCCCCAGGGGACAGGGTGTCCTCGGGTGCTAGGACCCGGAACCTCTGTACATCAAGCTCCTGGTCTGCTGGCCACACGCAGGTCAGCGCGCCCCTCTGTGGGCCTGGACAGAGTCCAGCTGCTGGCACAGACTCAAACCAGCCTCAGAACCACGGTTCTGGAAGGCAGTGCGTGAACCAAGCCTGCGTCGGCGGCCACCCCTCTCTGTTCCGCATCTAAGGAACCGCAAACCCTGGCAGCTCCGACACCTGCGAGGCGGCACTTCGCCAGGTGAAGGCTTTGGGAGGCGGCAGAGGGGGACACACTGACAGCAGCCTCCCTCGTCCCTCCGCCCCAGCCACCGAGCGGGAGGCCTCTCAGCTCCGGCTCTCGTGGCTGGAGGTGCGGCCAGGACTCTTTCAACATCCTTGTTTGTGGCCACAAAACCCTGGGCCTCGCCCTGGAGGTTTTGTTTTGCACGGGGAAGTCCAGCCTGGCTGGGGAACCCCGCCTGAGGACAGGGGTGCCTCTGGGGCCCGCCCTGGGTCTGGCTGACCGTGGCCATGGCTGCGTCGCGTGTGCTGGCCTCCACTTAACGCATCTTGCAGCCTGTCCACAAGGACAAGATGGCAGCACAGCAGGGCTGCACAAATCCTGCCAGTCTTCCCAACCAGGACACCACCACCACAGCCAGCAGCACCCGTCAATCACCTGGCAGACGGCCGATCTGAGCAGTGGCTCGCCCGGGAGCTGGGCCGCTCCGGCTCGGGGTAGCGGTAGTTCTCGGCATAGGCAGGCGCGGGGCCATCGTAGGGCCTGTACCTCGGATCGTACAGGCCGTAGGCGTCCTGCGGGAAGACAGCGTATGCAGCGTTAGGCCCCGAGCAAGAGCACCAGCTCTGAGCTCAAGGACCACGCTCCCCACGGCCTGGACCCGGGACTGTCCGGGCACAGCAGGACCTCCCGGAGGAGGCCCAGGCGGCAGGCTGTCCTGCAGCCCCAGCCGGCCCTGCTCTGGAGAGGCCAGCAGGCAGCAGGCACCCGGAGCCACGGCAACTCCTGAGGGCTGCCTGCCTCCTGAGGTCTCTAATGCGGAGGTGCCGGGATCCAGCTGTGCCTGCTTCAGACCATCCCAGGTGGCAAGCCAAGGAGCTCCCTCTGAATGGCCCTGAAGCCGCAGGCAGCCTCAGAGGGGGGGACTTGATTCGTAGCGGCGTCCAGATTGTCACAAATCTGACCACCACGGCTCGGTCTCTAAGGGGCGGCCGGGTGAGGACCTGAAGCAGAAGGAGGTGGCCAGGCATCAGCCAGGACCAGTTCTCCGTGTCTGAGAGCCGGCTCTCTGCCACTCCCTGGCACAGGCTCCCTGGCTGGTGCGGGAGCTGGGGTGGCAGAGAGAAAGGCAGAAGGGCTCCGGCTCCCGCAGACGTGCTACAGCCGGGCCAACCTCCCGGGCGCCGCAGGAGCGCTCACAAGGACTGGAGCGGCGTGTGCTCGCTGGCCTCCGGGGCTCCCAGCAGCGGGAATCAAGTCCCTGGGAAATCTACACTCGCAGGGTCACACACACTCACACACACGCGCGCGCGCGCGCTGAGGGCCCACAACAGGGCACAGGCCTCCCATCAGCCGACCCGGCCCAGCCCCGATCCAACCTCTTTTGAACACAAGGTTCCCAGCTCAGCCGCTTGCCCTGGGCCTGCGCTGCCTGCTGCCGGCCAGTGCTTTCCGCCTCCCTGGCCACGACCTGCTGCCTTGGCTGACCTTGAATGACCCTGGCCTGGATTAGAGGTGAGAAAAACCAGGCACGGGAACGTGTCCACCGGAACTCCCTTCTCAAGCAAACGCAGGACTAACCAGAGCCCAATAAACCGCGCCCTGAGCGGCAGCTCTGTCGCTGAGGCGCAGGACTGCTGGGCAGCGGGCCTCTGTGCTGGCCTCCGGGCTGGGCGGAGCTGGACTCTCACCCTCCACACTGCTTCCCTTGGGTTACAGGCCAAACCTAACTTCTCCCCAATAGGTTTATTCCGACGGAGGCTTTGAAAGGCTGGTTTTCCTGCTGTCCTCGGGGAGGCTCCTGCCGTCACCACACACACCAGCTCCAGGCGGCTCTGGTTCCCCCTGTGGCGCTGAGCACGGCACTAGGACAGCCCACAGGCGCCACCCAAGCAAAGGGCTTTCCTGCCCCACAGGGGGTGTGCTGCGTCACACCAACAGTAAGACCATCTCCGCAATTCAATGCACGAACACGCAGTGTGTGACCACGCGGTGCCTCATGGCAGAGCGGCGGCGGCCAGAGCCCTTTCCTCGCGCACAGTGCGCAGACCGGCGTCCCACCGGCAGTGCCCACCGAACGTGCCCGGGAGCTCGCAAGGAGAGACCGCTGGTCAAAGGGTTCAGCCGCCTGAGTCAAGCCTACCTGGTAGAGCGGGGCTGTGCCCGGGTCCGGCGGGTACAGAGAGGGGTACTGGGCCGGGTAGCCGTCGTACGGGGGTCTGTAATAGTAGTAGGACGCCAAGTCCAGGGGCTGCGGCTGCATCCACTGCGGGCCCGGCGGCACGGCTGCCTGGCTCGAGCTGCTGGACATGGCCGATGCGCTGGAGGACGGAGGGGGCCGAGGCGGCGGCTGACCCAGGTCAGCGGCAGCCGCACCGGCAGGGGGCTGGGCTGCGTTCTGGGGCTGTCCCGGTGCTGGGCTTTCTGGGTCTGAGGGTTCTAAAGGCGCCGCTGTGGGCCCTGGCGGGGGAGGAGCTGGCTCCTGCTGGGCTCTCTCGGGGCCACGCTGGTGAGGAGCACCTTTTGCCACCTGTTGGTAGAAATGGTCTGGGTTACGTACCCCAGGCCCAGGCTGACTAGGGTGACTGGGGGCGGGTTGCTGAGAAGCAGCTGGGCCATCAGAATGGGACAGGCTACCCATTCTCAGAGGACTGTCCACGGTCCTAGTTAAGGTGAAGTCTAGGGCCCCCGAAGTCTCTTCCCAATTACCGGGGTGATTTGCCTTATTACTGTGAGGCCCCAAGGCGTCGCTGGAGGGCGCCACCAGCAGGACGCCCGTGCTCCCAGCAGGGCTGTGGGCCAGCTCCGGCAGAGCGCCCTCGGCACTGTGACTCCTCTGACCTGGAAGCAAGTTCTTTGGAGCCGGAGGAGACGGAGGTTGAACCAGCACATTAGCAGGCGGAGCGGAAACCATTTCAGAAAGAGCAGAAACGTGTGGGGAGTGACTTTGGGCAAGGCTGTTAGACAGAGGCGAGCAGGTGAGAGAGCTGGCTGGAACCCCGGGCAGAGGAGCGGCTTCTCCAGAGTCAGCCCCCACGGCCCGGCTGCTCACGGCAGGTCTGTCCCCAGCCCGAGCATCTCTCCAGGACGGAGTCCTCTCCGTGGGATGGGGCAAGGACCCGGGAAAAGGAATGGGCTGAGCCAGATGAGCGCTCTGATCAGGCTGAGCGACCAAGACAGGTTGGCTGTGCAAAGACTCAGTGGGCGGTGAGGACAACAGACTGGCATAACCAGAACTTGCCTGTGACAGAAGGGCCTCCTCTTCTCCCATCTTGGGAGGGTTCTCGAGGTTCTCAGAAGCACCAATGCCCTCACCGCCTTGCAAAGGGGGGAGGCAGCCCGGCGGCCGGGCCCGCTGGCCGGACACACCCTTGTCTGGAGGTTGAACCACGTCGGATGGCTGAGGTTTCCCGGGCACGTGAAGCGCAGGAGCGGCAGGGGCCAGCAGGACGTTGCCCCCAAAGTCCGGCAGCTCGTTCTGCGCCCACAGAGTCGTGGCAGGGCTCTCGCACTTCATGGCTCCCTGGGCCCGGGTCGAGGGCCTCTTCTCGGGTGTCGCGAGAACCGTCTCCACGGGCGGGCCCCCGGGGTGCGGGAGCCAGTGGCTGGCTTCTGCGGGCGAGGGAAGAGGCAGAGGACAGACCTGAGGCGGCAGGAGGGTCTCCATGTTGTCTGGTGGCTGCTCCAGGTTGCCAGGGCCGACGCCGGGCGGGGCAGCGGCTGCTGTGTGCTTCTGGTGGGCATGGGGCCCCCTCACTTCACCCACCACATTGGCACGATCTGCCTCGATTGGTTTTATTCCAACTAAGTGGGACTTCACCGGTTCAAAGGAGCTGTGTGCACTTGTCTGAAAGAGCCCTGTGGGTTTGGGAGGGCTGGGAGTCAAGGGCTGGAACAGGCTGTGGTGGTAATTCTGGCTCATGCCGGGCACATCCGTCTCGCCTCCCACAGGAGAAGAGTCGATCTGCTTAAAAAAGCTCCCTGGGGCCTCCTCCTCGGGTTTGCCGACCTCCTGCTGGATGAAGGTGCCCAGGTCCTGGGGCCTGGCTGCGCCGGAAGCGCTCCTGTGGCTCTTGCTGCTGTAACTGGACGACACGCTATCGGACCGCACAGGGTGCAGCGGCGTGTCCAGGGCCTCGAGGTTTGAGCCCCCACCTCCTACGTGGCCTGTGGCACTGAGCCTGGGGCCCGGGGGCCCAGGAAGAGGTGTGTACCTGGGCTGCTCGCCCGGGGAGGAGGCATCCACATTCGGGGGCTCACTGGGCAGCACCTCCTGGTTCTGAGCGAACTCCAAGTTCTCCACATTCTCACAGTGCGAGCCGCCAGCGCCAGGAGTCCCTGCGCCCGCCGTGTCACCCCACACGTCAGCACCGGCACCCTTCGCGGCGGGCTGGCCGAGCTGCGGGCCTGCAGACTGAGGGCAGTAAGGCTGCGTGTCTCCTGGCTGGGCGGTCTCGCTGCGGGAGGCTCTGCGGAAGGCTTGGTAGACACCCCCTGCGCCCCCGGAGGCCGAAGGGCCCAGGCCAGGGCTTGGGGAGAAACCGTCAAAGTAAGACTGAGCCGTGGGGACTGTGTTTTCAGAGGAAAGGGTCTCCTCATTCTCCATCTCCCCGCCTCGGAAAAACATGGAGAGCGTGCCCGAGTCTGCTTCTGGCAGGGCGCGGCTGGCCCTGGCCCCCCGAGGGCCGTGCAAATGGCTTTCCGGGCTGCTGCCCTGAGCGGAGGGGCTCACGAGAGCAGGGTGTGGCCCCTGCTCGTGACCGGCTCCAGGCCCCGGCCTGACCTCCTGGCCTGCGCCAGCACTCCCCGCTCTGAAACTCTGTCTGGATGCGCCTTCAGGATCAAAGGGACTCGCCGAGTGGTTTCCACTCTGCAGAGAGGCCGCCCCGTCTCTCCCGTCGGCCGAAGGTCCTGGGGCGGGAGGGCGGTGCTGCTCGTGGGCAGGCCCTTGAGGCGGGCCGGACAGAGCGGGGACACGGGAGATGCTGCAGGCCTGCGGTGCTGCAATGGCAACAGGGCCTTCTGGGCGGGGCCAGTAGTGACCTGAGGGCTGCGGGCCGCCCTGGGCCGGCCCCCACGGCCCGGGCATCTGCGGCAGAGGCTGCGGGAAGAAAGGGGGCGCCACAGCGCCGTCATGAGGATGCTGGCCACTCGAGGGCCGGTCTGGCCCAGGCAGGCTCCCAGGGGGCAGGCCGCCATGAACACCACTGGAGCCCCCTCCTGGCAGGCCCTGAGCCTGGATCTCATGGTCAGAGCTGGAAGGGGTTGCCACACTGGAAAACGGACTTGCCGCCGGCCGGGGCTGCGACAGGGGTCTCGGCAGCGGCTCGCGGAGTCCCTGGGAGCTGTCCCCGGCATTGGTGTGCGGCACAGGCAGCCCCGGGTGCTGAAGAAACGCTGGCGGGGCCGCGCCCAGCAAGACGGGAGGGCTGCTCTTGGACGAACTGCCCAGCGAGGGGTTCTGCAGCGCCTGTCTACTGAAAGCAAACGGATCCGTTACCGGCTGCAGCGGGCAAGTTACCGCAGCCCCCGGTGCACTCGCGGCCGCCTGTCTCCTGTACGAACTGCCGGACCAGAACATGCTGGGAGGGCTCCCGGCGGGAGGCGGCCCCACCACGCTGGGCGGGACAGCCTGCGGCGGCGGCTGCATGGCGGAGCTCCTCACGACCAGATGCCGCTTCAGAGGGAGCAGGATCTAGGCTTTCCCTAATTGGACCTGAAAAAGAAAAAGAGAAAGTGGCATAAAGTTCATGTATTCAAAGCCCTGGTTACAATCAGGAAAACTAAGAAAAAAGGACGTGACGGGCAGTGACTTCAGGTAGCTAAGCCCTGAGGGTGTCCTCTCCACCTCCACTCCCGCCTGGAACTGCGCCCGACCTGCTGCGAGGGGAGCACCCTGGACGGAAGGCTGCTGGCTGCGCCCGACCTGCTGCGAGGGGAGCACCCTGGACGGAGGGCTGCTGGCTGCGCCCGACCTGCTACGAGGGGAGCACCCTGGACGGAGGGCTGCTGGCTGCGCCCGACCTGCTGCGAGGGGAGCACCCTGGACGGAGGGCTGCTGGCTGCGCCCGACGTGCTGCGAGGGGAGCACCCTGGACGGAGGGCTGCTGGCTGCGCCCGACCTGCTGCGAGGGGAGCACCCTGGACGGAGGGCTGCTGGCTGCGCCCGACCTGTTGAGGGACTTCGGCCAAGTCACTGTCTCTTCTGGGACTCAGTTCTGTAACAACTAAGGTCCCGTTGATGCCCTCGCCAGGCGGGCAGGGCGAGCAGAGCCGTCACCAGGTCCAGCGTCAGCCTCTCCACCAGACCGCACACACTTGCCAGAAGGTTCCTTTGATCTCGAAGGAGCACCAGAGCTGAGAGTGGGCTCCTCCACGCTCTCCCAGGAGGGCGCTAGCTAGTACAGTAACACCAGCAGCAAAGCCAATCTCTAGGCGAGACAGGCACTCACCCGAGGCTTCACCCGCCTCGTACACACACGTGTTTGCCCGGGCCTGGCTGCGCACCGACAGGAGGCAGGTCCTCCGAGTGGGGGCCGCAGCGGCCAGAGCAGCTGTGTGACCAGTGACAGGCCCCAACCCTTCTCAATAACAGGCTGAGTGTCCACAAAACTCCCACAGAAAGCATCCTCTGAACAGCGTCTCCCGCTGTCTATTTTTAAGAAGACACACTAAGTGCAATCTTGAACCGTTAACTTGTATTTTTCAGACAAAAATCCAATTCTGTCTCTTTAGGAAGCCCGTCCTGCGAGTCAATCCCTCTCGCCCTTTCCAGCAGACTGAGCTGAGCAATCAGAGAAAACAAACAAGAGGAATGCACAGCGTTGGGGTTTCCCCACATTTTTGCAGACACACAATATTCTTGTTCTGGGCATCGTTCTGACACTCAGGTAAAAGGAAATACTGTGAGTGTGCTTTAAGGAAAGCCATTCACAAATAACGTCCCTGTCCCTCCTAAAAACAAGCCCCTGAATCTATCGGCTCACCACCCCGCTGCCCACACACGCTGTCCGAGGCCACGGGAGCCCTACACTCAGAGTTAACGGACTGACATTGGACGGCACCGGAGACTTCGTCTGGTTCTAAGCTGTCATCTTTAAAGTACATATTTTTATTGACTTCAGAGAGACAGGAGAGGGAGAGGCAGAAACATCCAGGATGAGAGAGAATCACTGATCAGCAGCCTCCTGCACACCCCGCACTGGGATCAAGCCCGCAGGTGCCCTGTGCAGGTGCCCTGACCAGGAATCGAACCCTGACTCTTGGTTCATAGTTCAATACTCAGCCACTGAGCCACGTCACCTGGGCTAAGCTGTCGTTGTAAAAGTATCTGCAGCTCGGCTTCGGCTGAGGGTGGAACCCTCAGAGCTGCTTCCTGTGTCTGTGGAACAAGCACCCGGGATGCCTCCCCGCGAGGCTCCGTGGAAGAGCCTCCGCCCGCCTCAGCAGCATCAGGGCAAAGGGCGCGAGGCCAGGATCCGGGGAGAGGCTCAGGCCACTCTCTGCACCGCAGCCTCCTCATCAGCACCGTGAGAGCGATGAGGGCGATTCCTCAGGTCCCCTCGGGGTGCACTCTTATGAAATGATCCTTGATCCTCGCAGGGGATTCTGGGATGCTCCAACACCTACCGAGTTTAGCAGGGAAATCTTATCGCAATCTAAATCTCACAGGTTTATACTTAAAGGCTTTCCTTGCTGAGACACTTACAATTATCTTCAACTCTTGGGCTCAGCCCTGCTTTAGAGGCCAACACTATCACTTCCCTGCAAAGTAGCATCGCCCACCCCCACCCCACGCCCAGCTGAGAACTTTCTAGCAATGCACCAATTTCACTTGAAACAACCTCCGAGAACCTTATGCTTTGGACCCTTTTTCTCTCTTCACCAGCAGAAAGCGGCACACTGCGCATCGCTCCTCTCCGGCCTCGGGGAACGCACTCCGTCCGCGGGCACTGTAGCCCAGCGACCGAGCTTTAAGCGTTTCAGACACCGGTGGGTCTCTGGGCACTAGCACATCCTCTGCACACCCAGCTCGGCCTTCCCGCTGCCTCCACGAGGTGAAAAGCACAACCCACTTTCAAGGGCCCGACTGAGCGGGTCACAGCCACGAGGCCCCTCCGTGAGCCGAACCAGCAAGCCGGCCAGCGCCCGCCTCTGCCTCGGCCCCCTGCTTCCCCCCGGCGTCCCTGCCGGCGGCCCGGCCCCGGCCCCGGCCCCAGAGACGGGCAAACCCAGCCTCTCCACAGCGTCAGAGAAGGCGGGACCGAACACGCCTGAAAACAGGGAAGACCCAGGGCGCTCGGGGCCACTGCGGAGCGGCAGGGCCGGGCTGAGCCCACACCGGGAGGCCTCCCGGCGGCCCGAGGCCCGCATCCCGCGGCTCCAGGTGAATGAGTCACAGGAACAGGCTTATCGTTGGCGATAACGGCGCTCGGGTCGCTAAGAAAGGGCTGGGGAGGGGGCTGCGCCCAAACCCGCACCGGGAAGGGGAACTAACGCTGCCGTCGGGCAGGAAGACACTCTGAAAGCGGCTCCCGACCCCGGGCCGTTCAAAGCGGAGCAGCAAACCGGACTTTCAAGGCTGCGCGTCCAGACTCTGGACTGTCATCCCGCACCGCGGGGAGGGCGAAGCTGCACCGTAACCTCTGGCCCGGGCGGGACCGCGTTGCAACATCTCGGTCACCTGGCCGCGAAGTCACCGGCTGCTCCGCGGGTCCGAGGGCCCCGTCCCACCGCGAGGACCCGGCGGGCGGCGCGGGCGCCTCGGGAGCAAAGGGCGCGCTGAGGAGCCTCCGAGTGTCCGCGCCCCCCGACCCGGCCGAGCCGTGTCCACCCGGCTGAGCCGCCGGCGCTGGCCCCGGGCCCGGCCGGCCGGCCGTGCGGGGTCCGCGCCAGTCTGACCGGCGGGCAGTGGGGGGCGGAGGGCGGCAGGCGCGCGGCTCCCGGGCCCCGCGGGCGCCCACCCGCCCCGGCGCCCCGCCGGCAGCTCCGGAGACGCACCGCCCGCTCGGGGCTGGGCCCGGTCCGCCCGCCCGCCCGCCGCTCTCCGCCCCGACCCCGGCCCTCACCGGCGCGCCTCAGGGCGGCGGGGGCCCGCGCCGGCCCCCGCCCGGCTGCTCCGCAATCCCGGGTGCCAGCCCCTCAGGAGCCGCGGGCGGAAGCCGGCCCGGCGGTTAAGACGAGCGTCGGTGCGGCAGCCGCTGCAGCCATCTTGGCACATCCGGCTCCGGTCGCCCGGGCCGCCGCGCCGCCGACGTGTCCGGCCTCGACGTCAACGCACGCCACGCCCGCCCGCCACGCCGCCAGCCCCGCCCCTCGCAGCTGGTCCAACGCCCCGCCCCGCCTCTCCCGGTGGGCACGCCCCAGGTGGCGCGACGCTCCGCCCCTTGGCCCGCCCCTCCCCGGCGTAGGGCCCTTTAACGCGTATCCCTTAATTCACCCCTTCGCCACGCCCTCCACTAAGCCCGCCCCTCGCCCTCCACCTTCCTTGGCCCATCCTTGGCCCCGCCCCAGCCTGCGTCCAATCCTTCACTGCCGCATCCCTATGCCCCGCCCCCGACGGCGTCCAATCCTCCAACGCCCCATTCTTTAGTTCCGGCCTTAGCCCCGCCCTCCGCCTCCTCCAGTTCTCCAACGCCCATCTTTGCGCCCCGCCTCTAGCCCACCTGCCTGGGACGGCGCGCGGGGGGCCGCCCCTAAACGTCGCCCCGGTTACGCTGACTCCGTCTCGCAGCCGCTTCTCGTTGTAAGATGGGTGGACAGTAGGGATTCTCCAATCGGACTCGAAGGAAAGATCAGTCCTGAACCACTGCTGCCGGCAGGTGCACCTGCCGAGAACTGCTTTCGGCTGAGCGAACGAGCGGTGCTCTGGCGCAGGCGCGTTCTTCCAATTCGGTCGTTGGCTTCGAAGGCTGGGAGACTGGCGGGAGGCGAGGGCGCATGCGCCGACCCGCGGCGGAGTGCGCGTGCGCACCTCGAGCCGCCGGCCGGTTGCCTGGTTACGGCCATCGCGTCTCCTGTTTCCAGTTCTGCCGGCGAAGCTGGTTTCCGTCCGCACCTAGTTCTCTTGAAGCAAAGCCCGTCCGCTCCACAGAGCCCTAAAACGGGCAGGCGCCGCCGGCCCCTGACCCACAGGCTGCGTCGGAGCCCCACTGCCCACCTGTGCGCGCCTCGGGGATCGGTCGTCCTGTCGGCTCCCCGCCCCGCCGTCCGCCTAGCCCAGGCCCCATCCTCCCTGGCCCGGCGGCCACCTCCACCGGCCCCTGTGCGCGTGCCCCCATGCACACACTCCATCCTGTCCCGGCGTTGGCCGCGCAGTCCCCAGGTCCTCCCTTGGCGGCCTAATGAGAGCCCAGCCGGGTCCCCTAAACAGCGGAACCCCGTGGACGAAGGCTCCAGCGGCTGAGTGGACGTTTGTGTTGAATGAGCGCGAACCCCGAGGTACCGAACGATAGATTGAGCTGCTGGGCCTCGATCTCCTGCTCTCCCCACCCCGCCCGCGGCTGCTGCCTTGTCCTGGCACCATCTGAGCACCATGGAGGATATTAGGGGAAAAGGGGTGCTGCCATTTGTATCTTCCTTTTCCCGATGAGAAAGGGCGGCCGGACCCACTCACCTGCACTCCTGCGGGGCAGGGACAGGCAAGGGCAGCAGCCGCCCCCCTGGACCAGCTTCTTCCAGACGGCAGGAGGGTGGCAAGGGTCCCTGTCTGACATCACCAATGGCCGAGCTCTCCGTGGGGGCTGCTGCCACTGCCGCCGTGGCTGGCACTCCGCACCTGGGGCGGGAAGGCACCCCAGTCAGCAGTGGGACCCAGAGGCCAGGGAAGAAGGAAGGAGTGTGGCTGGGCTATTTGTTTGCTGTGACGCTGGCGAGGGAGCCGCCACGCTGTCAGGGCCCAGGGGGTGGGGGGAGAGCCTCGGGCCCTCTGACGTGGCCACTCCACTAAGCTAACATTTGCCTTGCAGAAGTGGAGCTCAGCCTGTCTCAGCACGGGGGGGCCGGGAGCTCCCTGTGCCCCTGACCCGCTCTGTCCCCCAGACCATCGGCAGAGGGGTGTCCTGTGAGCCCTCCGCCTGACAGGCTGCCCCTGCCGCCCTGGGCGCTGAGCGGCCTGGAGAGGGGAAGGGCAGCTGCCACAGACAGGGCTGGCTGGACGGTCCAGGCCCGTGGTCGGCAAACTCCTTCGTCCACAGAGCCAAATACCAACAGCCCAATGATTGAAATTTCTTTGGAGAGACACATTTTCTAAACTTCTCCTAACGCCACTTCTTCAACATAGACTCACCCAGGCCGTGGTGTTTTGTGGAAGAGCCACACTCAAGGGGCCGAGGAGCCGCATGCGGCTCGAGAGCCGCTGTTTCTCGACCACGGGTCCAGGCGAAAGCACCGACTATGCCGGGCTCAGGCCCAAGAGCCTCTGTGGCTCTGAGGAGCCCTGTGGTGGGCCCGCTGGAATCTAACGTGGAGAGAGCATGAGCTGCAGAGACCAGCCCTCAGGGGCAAAGGACAGACTGCGGGATGTTGCAGAGGAACAGTGCTGGCTCCAGGGGGACGAAGGAAAGCTGACAGGCAAGGGCCTTGGGCCTTCCCCTCCCTCCGCCCTCCCGCTAAGCCTTCTGACGCAGCCGCCTCTGTTTCTCAGCTGTTTGTAGCCTTGGGATGGGGGAGGGTCAGAGGCCCAAGGCCAGCCATCCAGCCTCTGGGCCAAGAACCCAAGTCCAGCAAGAGCCTCGGCTTTAAGGCCCAGCCTGCCCCCGGAGGCCGTGTGCCCTTTGCCAGCTGCCCGGACCCCCTCAGCATCAGCCTGGGGGTCAGGAAAGGCGGGCGTTCAGGCCAGGCCTCGCAGGCCAAGCTCGCTGCCCGAACCAGGGCATCCGGCCCGCCTGCCGTGGAGTCTGATGTGCTTGATGGGCCAGAGGGGGGGCTGTGGATGCATACCCTGGGACAACAGGCAGGAACCGTGTGGGCGAGCTGGGAGGCAGGGTGCCGGTGGCTGTGCCCGGGCGGGATGCTGCCGTGAGAGCCAGCGTTGTTCTGGGTCACGCTTCCTCCCCTTTGCCGGCACTGTCCGCCCCTCAGTGGACATGCCGCCTCCTCCCCGAGGCCCTGGGTGGGCGAGAACCAGCTACAGGCGGTCGCTGGGTCAGAGGGCCAAGCTGCAGCCCCTCCCCCAAAGTTCCACGGCCGTTATTGTCCCCTTACCCAGCACGCAGGGCTGCGCCCGTGCCAGGACAAGGGGCAGAGGCCGTGCCAGAGAACCGGCTGACTTCCCATGGTTACGCCAGCCGCCTCTCCCATCGGTCCGTCCGTCCAAGGAGACCCACTGAGCCCCGGGCGGGCCGGGCGGGACCTCCGTGGGCTCCGAGCGCAAAGTACGCGCCGCCGGAGGGCCAATAGCGCATAAGAAATTCCAGCCACACGTTGAAATGATAACATTTTGGATATTTTGAGTTTTAAAAATGTAGCAACTAGGAAGTGTGGCTCAGTGGTTGGGTGTTGACCCAAGCACCAAACACAGGCCTGGCTTTCAGCTTCATCCCCAGTAGGGGGCGTGGAGGAGGCAGCCAATCAATGTTTCACTCTCTCCCTCTCCTTTCCTATCTCTCTAATCATAAAAAAAAAAAAAAAAATCAACAAAAACATTTTCTATTTTAAAAATCCCCGGTGGCTGGCATTGCATTTGCGACGACAGTGTGGGTCTGGGCAGGGGGCACAGGGGCTCTCTGGACAGCAGCCTCTCGGCTGGCTCCCTCCTGACCACCAGCAGCCGGTGGTCCTCAGAGGAGCCCTTGGGTGGGGGTGGGGTGCCATCTCAGGCCACACGCCCCCTGCCCTGCACTCTACCTTCCCCCCCACCCCCCGGCGTGAGCAGCCGCATTAACTGGTCTGTAGGTGGTTGGAGGGCAGGCTGCTCCATGCCAGGCCCTCTGCTCAGCCCGACCTGCACCTTGCGCCCTGGGCGCTGGGCTGGGGTGGAGGGGGCCCCTCGGTGAGCAGTGAGTCGGCTGGGCCAGACTGGGGGAGTGGGGGAGCTGACCCCTGATGACCCTCCTGCCCGCTGCGCCCGCAGCCCCCGGCCCGGCCCTGCGTGGGCGCCGCTCACCAGCCCGGGAGCAGCGACAGGGAAGGTGAGCGTCCTGAGCACGGGCGGCGGGGACTGAGCTAAGGCGCGGGCTTGGCGGCCGGGGTGAGGGCTGAGGTCGGAAGAGAAAGGGCCGGGTGGCGCTGGGCAGCGCGCCAACGTCGGCAGGTTGCCGAGCGCCAGGCTGGCAGTGACATTCACTCCTGGCCGTGACCTTGGCAGGCGCCTCCCTGCGCGTGTTTCCTCGTCTGAAAAGCGACAGGCTGAGCGGCATAGGCCCGCCCGGCCCCCCAGTCCTCCCCAGTCCTCCCCGGGAAGGGGACCCCTCAACTGGTTATGAGAACGTGGACCTGGCAGGCCCTGGGCCCGGGCTTGAACGTGAACTCGGGGCAGTCACCCACCTCTCTGAGCCTCAGCTTCCTCATCTGTCAAACGGGATCTCTGCAGCGTGGCAGCAGGTGGCCCCGAGGGGCAGGTGAGGTGCTGACAGTCAAGGATGAGACTCACCTGGCTGGGAAGGCCCCGTGGGGACCACCTGCTCGCCAAAGGCGCAATGGCAGGGCGCGGCCAGCAGGGGGCAGCAGACACCGCTTCTGAGTGGGCAGGCGGAGCAGGCAAGTCATTGTCCCACTGGCTTGCCCCAGGGTCCTCCTCATTACCTGACTGCGCCCTTGATGGCGGTGGTGAGAACGCGGCTCCTCCAGACTCACCCCTGGGGCTTGTCTCCTGTGAGGTCAGCAGGCAGATGGGGTTCGGACGCACCCAGGGACCTCACTTGACCTTAATCGCTTCCGGAAAGACCCCTCTCCCCACGCAGCCCCGGGCTGAGGTGTCCTGGGAGCTGGGCCTTCAGCACACGGATCTGGGAGACCCAGTCCGGGCCATCAAACATCCTAAATCAGGGGTCTTGGCTGAGCTTCGCCTGAGGGAGCGCCCGAGTCCTCCCTGGGCGGGGACCGGGAGGGGCAGGGGTTCTCCTGAGGGGGGACCCCGTGTCGGCTCCTCGCCCCTCGCCCTTGGCGGCATGGCAGGAGGGGGCGGGGCCAGGCGTCTGGCGCCCAGTTTGCACGTGGCATTGAGGGAGGCACAGAGGGGGCGTCCTCGCCTCTGCAGGGGCTCCGTTAACTTCGGGGAGCAGAGAGGTCCCCAGGGCCAAGGTGGGAACCCCACACCCTGAGGAAAGCCTTAGAAGACCTAACACTGCTAGTTCTTCCTTTTTATTTTTAATTTTAAAATATATATACTTTATTGATTTTTTACAGAGAGGAAGAGGGAGGGTCAGAGTTAAAAACATCGATGAGAGAGAAACATCGACCAGCTGCCTCTTGCACACCCTACTGGGAATGTGCCCGCAACCAAGGTACATGCCCTTGACCAGAATCAAACCTGGGACCCTTCAGTCTGCAGGCTGACGCTCTATCCACTGAGCCACACCGGTTTCGGCTAGTTTTTTTTTAATTTATTGATTTTTTACAGAGAGGAAGGGAGAGGGATAGAAATATCGATGAGAGAGAAACATCAACCAGTTGCCTCTTGCACACCCCCTACTGGGGATGTGCCCGCAACCAAGGTACATGCCCTTGACTGGAATCGAACCCGGGACCTTTCAGTCCCCAGACCGACGCTCTATCCACTGAGCCAGACCGGTTTCGGCTAGTTCTTTCTTTTTTTTGAAATGAATTTGTTGCGGTGAAACCCGCAGAATCTAAAGTTGGACGTCGATGCAATTACAAACAGACCCGGACGCCTTCCTTCCCGCGGCCTCACGCGTCCGCTGCCCGCCGCCCCCTTTCCAGGCCGCAAACACCGCATCCGTGTGCTCCGGGGCCGGTGCTCCAAACAGCGCGGCCGGAGAACACAGAGGAGGAGGCGGACACGGGCTGGCCCGCCGACCACGGACGGAGAGGTCCAGGATCCTCAGCCGCCACCGGCCACCCAGGCGGCCAATGCCCTGGCCCCGGGGGCGGCAGACTGCGGCTCGAGAGCCACACGCGGCTCTTTGGCCCCTTGAGTTTTCAGCAAAGGCCAGCTCAGGAGTTCCCTAATTAAACTAATAACCATGTACCTACCTATATAGTTTAAGTTTAAAAAATGTGGCTCTCAAAAGAAGTGTCAACCATCGTCCTGTTGATGTTTGGCTCCGTTGACGGATGAGTTTGCCGACCACGGCCCTCGTGGGTGGCACGAAGCTGTAGGTGAGGGCTCCCTGAGGAGGGGAGAGCACGGAGGCCGGATGGAGAGGCAGGGCTGGGAGTCACCGGGTCAGGTGGGGAGGGGGGCTGGGGTTCGAGTGTCCCTCGGACCTGAGCACCGGGCCCGTCGGCCTGTGGTGGGCGTCCAGGCCGCGTGTGAGGGGCGTGTGCAGGCCGGGCCTGGAGGTCAGCACCTTGAGGCAGGAGCTAGTCCACACCAGGCGGTGAGCGCCACGGCGCCTGCAGCCTCGTGTCACCCAGGCCCCTGGGTGGGCTGCATGCGCCCGGCTCTGCCACATCCTCACCCTCTGGGGGCAGGGGGCTGGCCGGGCTGGTGGTGACTGGAAGTTGTGGACTCAGCAGGGCCAGGGCGGGCATCTCTCCATCGCACTCCTGTCTGAAGAGGCGGAGGGACTCGGGGTGCCTGTCTCCCCCTCCCCCCTAAGGGAGCCCACAGCACGGCCACATTTAGGGAAATCTGGGTGGCATCAGTGTCGTCTTTATTGCAAATCCGTTAACAAAACAAAAAAAAAAAGATGAAAAAAATACATCATTTTTACCAGCTACAGTTTCACATGTAGTTATTTTACAAAAGATTCCTTTTCCTGTAAACTACACTCTATCGTATAAAACAGTAAGAACCCACATCTTCGGGTGCGCCCGGTCACACCCCCAGGGGATGGTACGGCGTCGCCCCTGGCGGGGCCGGAGCAGCCGAGGCGGCAGGCACCGCCGGGCACCGCGGGGCGCGGGCACCCCTCCCTGGCTCGGGCTCTCGCAGGAGCCACGGCAGCGCTGCAGGTCCAGGCCAGGGGTGCGAGTGGGACCCATTCCGACCCCCCTCCCGGCATGACCCAACAGGCTTGTTCACTCAGATTTTTTAAACAAAATCCACCTTTAAAAGTTATATACACTTATTTTGCCACAGGCTTGTACTTGATATTGTAAGACTCTGCTCCTTCCCCGGACACACACCCCCCCTCCCCCACGCAGGAGGGGCCTGGAGCAGGCTGCTGCTGTCCCCAGGGACCCACAGCCTCTGCGTGCGCCCCCCCCTTCCCCGACACAGCGGGGTTTCCCGAATTGGCGTAGGGTACTCTGGGCTGAGGCCGGCCCTCCTGTTGCGGGGCCTGGGAGATGTGGAGCGGAGGTGCCTGGGGGCGGCGGGGCGCCCCAGCTGTGCCTTCCCCCCCAAAGAAGGGGATGGCCTGACCTCTCCCACTACCAGGCGCTGAGACGCCAGGGCCTGGGGTGGGGAAGCTTCTGGAAGGAACAAGACTGGGCAAGACCCACGCAAGACTCCATAACACTGACCCCGAAACAAAGGTTCACGATGGGGCCCCGAGCGCACGCCGTCGGAGGCACGCTCTCTGAAAGCCACTGAAAAGCGCCCGCGCCGTCTCTCCTGCTTGGGATGCAAACTGCCCACGTGCCGGGGTGTGGGGTGCCTGCCGCTCTAGGCTCGGGGGCGCCGGGAGATGGTGCCGGCCAGCCCCCGCGAGGGCTTTTTGGACGGCACTGGCTCAGACCGCCGGTCTTTCTTTTTTGGATTTTAAAAAAAGAAATCAATAAATAAGTGGCATGCGTACACCGTGAACCTTCGTCTGTGTGTGTCACACACGTGGAACCCTCTTTTCCTTCCCGGTGGAGGGAAGCCGTGGCTGAGAGCTGCTCAGTGTCCTGGGAGAGAGGCGTCCCTGCCCGGCGCCAGAGAACACGGAACATATAAATAACAAGGCAGTGTTTCCACGTGAAATGAAAGTACATAAATAAATACTAAAAAAAGTTCTGTCCTCTTGTTCTGTATAAAAACGTTCCTTAAAAAAAATAATAAGCTCCTTTGGTCGGCCGGTGTCCTCGGAGTGCCGGGCGAACGCCCTGGCAGGGCCCAGGGAAGCCAGGTGGCCCCGTGGCCGGGCCCGGTGGCCAGAAGCGTGGCCCCGTGGCCGGCTCTTTACTTGAAGGCCTCCGGGATGTGGGCGATCTGGGACTGGGTGCTGGTGGGCGGGCTGGAGATGCCCTCGGACCAGTCGGAGAGGTTGGAGTGGGGGGACGAGCTGGACCACTGGTCGGGGGACTCGGGGGACGGGGTGAGGAAGGGGTGCTCGGGCACCTGCAGCTGGTGGCTGGGGGTGTTGTCCACGGGCGAGGAGGAGCAGCTGTGCTGGGAGGGCGGCGTCAGGAACTGGGCGGTGGCCACGGGCGGGCCCAGCGAGGGCGGCAGCGCCGTGGGCAGGGCCTGGCTGTCCTGGGGCAGGATGGTGTGCGCCGCCGGGCCGGGGCCCAGCGGCTGCACGTCCGCCTGGCTCGGCTCCCCGCCCAGGAAGCCCCGGCGCAGGAGCCCTCCGCCGGCGGCACTCACGCCCAGGTGCGGCTGGGGCGGCGGCAGGCTCTGCGGCTGCTGGGTGCTCGGTGGCGGCGGCTGCATCGGGAGGCCCTGAGGCGGCGGCGGCACCGGCTGCGGCACCGGCTGGGCCTGCACCAGGTGGGGCTGGGTGGCCAGCCGGGTGCTGGGGAGGGCCTGGTAGCTCAGCATCTGGGACAGGGTGGAGGCGGAGAGGCCACCGTGCAGCGGGCCCATGGCGCCGTGCTGGAGGGCGGGCGCCGGCGTGCTCAGCGGGCCGGGCGCCACGCTCCCGCGCAGGGGGTTGTACTGGTTGGGCACCAGGCCGTTCTGCAGCCGGGACAGCCACTCGCACTGGCCGTTCAGGCCCGTGGTGCCGCCCACGGTGAAATTCACAGCCCCGCTGCCACCGGCGCCCAGCACCGGGCCGGCGCCCGAGGCCACGGGCAGGTGGGAGAGGCGTGGCGGCCCCGCCTCGAAGGCCAGCCGGCCACCGGCGCCCAGGGCCGCCATCTCGGGCTTGGCCGCCACGCCCAGGTGGCCCATGCCCAGGTGGGTGTCGGGCATACCCGGCAGGTGGCTGAGGGGCATGGACTGTGACGGCTGGAAGGGGGAGGGCAGGAGGGGCGGCGAGGCCACGTCGGACAGGTAGCCGCCGTGGGGAGACTCGAGGGAGTCCACGGGCGACAGCACGCTGGAGCTGTCCAGCAGGCAGGCCTTGCCGTCCGGCGCCTTCTTCCGCCGCGCCTTGAGGTCCCGGGCCTCCTTGCCGCCGGCCAGGCCCTTGGTGCTGGGCTTGCGCGCCTTCTTGCCGGGCGCGGCCGGCTTGAGGTTGCCCAGGTAGCCGTTGGGCGAGCAGAGCGGGGGCGACAGGGTGGGCGGGCCGCCCAGGGCGCCGCGCAGCGGGGGGCTGCGCACCAGGCTGTGCTCGTCCAGCAGCCGCACGATGTCGTGGTGCATGCGCTCCTGGGCGATGTCACGGGGCAGCCGGTCCATGTGGTCCGTGATGTCCCGGTTGGCGAAGTGGTCCAGCAGCACCTTGGCCGTCTCGTAGCTGCCCTCCCGGGCGGCCAGGAACAGCGGCGTCTCCTCCTGGGCACACGCAGGGACGGGGAGGTCACCGTCCGCAGCCCGCCCCGGGGACCCGGTCCGACGTCCCGCCCGGCCGGCCTCCTGCCATAGCCCCCCGCCCCCGTCTCCTTCTTTCTGAAAATATGTTTTTACTGGCTTCAGAGGGAAGAGAGGAGAGATGAGAAAGAATGGGTGCTCGGCTGCCTCCTGCACACCCCAGGGCCGAGAGCCACGGCGGCTCTTCCACAAGATGCCGCAGCCTGGGCGGGTCTGTGCTGAAGAGGTGGCGTGAGAAGCGGTTTCAGCTGAACAAAACGTGGCTTTCAAAGGAGGCGCCAATCGCTGTGCTACTGACGTTTGGCTCCGTGGAAACTAATGAGTTTGCCGACCGCGGCCCGAAAGGGATGGAGCCTGCCACCTGGGAATCGGACCCTGACCTTCTGGTTCATAGGCTGATGCTCAGCTCCTGACCAAGTTTTCTTAAAAACACAGCCTGACACGTCCCTGAGCCGCCCAGAGCGGGTCTGTGGGGGGACACGTTCTGAATCGGGAGGGGGGGTCACAGACTCCATGGGAATTCTAAGTGTGGCCTCTTTCCCCCCAAAAGCTGCACAGACCCAAACGTGGCAGCATCCAGGGGCTGGGGGGCCCAGAAGGGTAGGAACCGCAGCCTGATGGTCCCCACCTCATGCTGGCAGCTCCGCCCGGGGCTCGGTTTTCCCATTTGCACAGTGGGCAGGCCACGTGCCCCCTCCCCCCGAGCCACACGGGGCGTGAAGCCTGAGGAGCCAGCCTGGCTCACACAATGCCCTGGCAACGCCCAGTCCCGTGTCCATCAGCGCCCCCTAGTGCCTAACACTGCGGGCGCAGGTTCCGGAGGCCAGGGGGTCAGACTGGAGCCGGGGAGGCGTTTCTTGGCGGCGGAGAGACTGGCCACGGGGTGAGAGGGCGGGTTCGCCAGCAGGAAGGCAGCCACTCATGTTACCACGTTACCTCTGGGGCCACTCAGTCCCTGAGCCCCCACAACCACCCACCAGGGTTCCAGCTCAACCCACACCGTCTAGGCCACCCTGCCCTGCCCGCGGGCGGGGGAGAAGGTCAATCCAGGTCACTCCTATCCGAGGACCGATGCCTGCTGGGTGGCAGCCCCGAGCTTGGGAAGGCCGGTGAGCACAGGTCAGTGAAGGAGGCTGCACCGAGCTACGGGGTCTGCATCTGGCGTGGGCCAGTTCCCTGGGCCCGGCCTGGGCCCCATGCCCTCACACCCAGGGCCCCACGCTCCCCCCACGCCACCCCCACGCCCATGCCCCACGCCGCCCCCACGCCGCCCCCACGCCCATGCCCCACGCCCCCCCCACGCCCAGGCCCCACGCCGCCCCCACGCCCACCTTGTTGCTCTGCATGTCCTTGTTGGCCCCGTTCTTGAGGAGCACCAGGGCGGCCTCCACGTTGTTGACGGCGGCGGCCCAGTGCAGGGCGGACTTGCCTGTGAGGGCGGCAGAGGCCGGGGTTGGCGGGCGGAGCAGGGGCAGGGGCGGCGCCCGTCCCCACGGCCCGCGGCGCCGCCCGCTCACCCAGGTCGTCCACGGCGTTGACGTCGGCGTGCGAGTTGATGAGGTCCTCCAGCATGCCCTCCACCGCCAGGCGCGCGGCCAGGATCAGCGGCGTGGTGCCGTCCTGCATGCGGGCGTCCAGGTCCGTGGCCCGGTTCCGGAGCAGGATCTGGGGGCAGGGGAGGTCTCAGGCTGGGGGAGCGGCGCCCGGGGGGGGGGGCAGGCAGGACTCCGCCGGCAGCTGCTGAGGGCGGGGTCAGGCCGCACGCGGGCGGTGCTGCCCACGGACCAGCCCCTTGGTGCCCGCACGTGGCCTTGGCGCAGAGGCCGCGCCACCTCAGGACAGCGGAGCCAGCCCTGCGGAGGCCGCGCCTGGGGCCCGGGGTCAGGGCCCGGCGGCCGGAGCCCGGCCGGGCGGAGGGCAGCGGGGGCGGCAGCGCCCACCTGGAAGACGCCCTGGGCGTCAGCGGACACGGCGGCGTGCAGGGGCGTGCGGCCCATGTTGTCCTGGATGTTGGCGTCGGCGCTGGCCTCCAGCAGGCGCTTGGCAGCATCGGAGCGGGAGTAGCGGGCGGCCAGGTGCAGGGCGGTCTCGCCGGTGCGGTCGGTCTGGCTGTGCAGGCTGGCGCCCTGATAGATGAAGTCCGAGATGACGGCCGGGGCGTCCTCCTCCTCCTCGCTGTGGCCCGTCTCCAGGCCGCCTCCGCTGCACGAGGCGATCATGAGGGGCGTGAAGCCGTCTGCAGGGCGGGCGGGCGGGCGGTCAGCGCGACGGCGGTCCCGGCCGGCCGGCCCGTGAGGACAGGGGCCCTGCCCACGGGCCTGGGTGCCGCCCAGCCAGGCGAGCTTCCCTGGGCCAGGGCCACGCCCGAGGCCACAGACCGGCACTCTGCGGGCCTGCGAGAGCTCACCGACCCTCCCCCCCCCAAGAGAAAAGACGTGGAATGCAGTGGGCCCGTCCGGCGGGCTCAGGGCTGAGCGCCCACCTAGGAACCGGGAGGTCAGGGTTCGATTCCCGGTCGGGGCACAGGCCCGGGTTGGGCTCCATCCCCCGTGGGGGGCGTGCAGGAGGCAGCCGAACCATTATTCTCTCTCATCAGTGAGGTTTCTCTCTCTCTCCTGTCCGCCCTCTCATCAGTGACGTTTTTCCCTTTCCTGTCCTCTAAAATGAATGGAGACATAAAAAAATTTTTTTTTTAAGTTCAACAGCATGTCATTTTAAAAATACTTTTATGGGTTTCAGAGAGAAAGGGAGCGAGAGATAGAAACTTCAATGATGAGAGAGAACCATGGATCGGCTGCCTCCTGCACGCCCCCCACTGGGGACTGAGCCCCCAACCCGGGCCTGTGCCCCAACCGGGAATTGAACCCTGACCTCCCGGTCCATGGGTCAAGCACGGAGCCAGGCCACCGGGCAAAACATTAAAAAAAATCTAAAAATGAAAACGCAGCCAGAGACCAGCACCAAGTGCCTCAGGGGAAGAGACCTACTTCCGGGCAGAGTGGTCAGCCCAGAGGCGGCCGGGAGGACTGAGAGCCCACCCCTCACCCTCAGAACGTGGGCCTGGGCTCGGGGACAGGGGGTGAGGGGTCAGGGGGCTCGGGGGCGGGGACAGGGGGCTCAGGGTCAGGGGGCTCGGGGCGGGGTCAGGGGTCAGGGGGCTCGGGGGCGGGGTCAGGGGGCTCGGGGGCAGGGTGAGGGGTCAGGGGGATCGGGGGCAGGGTGAGGGGTCAGGGGGCTCGGGGCGGGGTCAGGGGGCTCGGGGGCGGGGTCAGGGGGCTCGGGGGCGGGGTCAGGGGGCTCGGGGGCGGGGTCAGGGGTCAGGGGGCTCGGGGGCGGGGTCAGGGGGCTCGGGGATGAGGGGGTGGGGGCTCCGGCCAGGGAAGCGGGCTCCGGGCGGGGCGGCCGGCCGCGCACTCACCGGGGCCGCGCACGTTCACGTCCATGCAGTCGGCGTCGGCCTCGCCCTGGGGCGGCGTGGGCGCCATGGCGGACGCCCGCAGGTCCGCGGCGTCCAGGTGCTGCTGCGTCCACTGCCGGTGGTCCGCTTGCGCGTCCGCGTCCGGCAGCGCCACCGGCTCCTCGAACTGCGGGCGGGCGGGCGGAGAGCCGCGTCACTCACGTTACGTCACACGTCACGCACGTCACTCAGTCACGTCATTCACGTCACTCACGTCACGCCACGCCAGGCCGGCGGCGGGCGCACCCCAGGTCCCGACTCACCCGGAACTTCTTGGCCTCCAGGTCCTCGTCGCCCCACTCGTTCTGGTTGTCGTCGATGAGGGCGCCATCCGAGCAGTTCTTCAGGGGCCTGGGGGGGAGGGGGCTGAGCAGGCTCCGGACCCCGGCCCGGGGTGCCCGCCCGAGGCCCGGGGTGCCCGCCCCAGGCCCGGGGTGCCCGCCCGAGGCCCGGTGTGCCCGCCCGAGGCCCGGTGTGCCCGCCCCAGGCCCGGGGTGCCCGCCCGAGGCCGATGTGCCCAGCCCGATGTGCCCACCCGAGGCCCAGTGTGCCTGGCCCGAGACCCGGTGTGCCCGCCCCGAGGCCGGTGTGCTCGCCCCCAGGCCCGGTGTGCCCGCCCCGAGGCCCGGTGTGCCCGCCCCGAGGCCGATGTGCCCGCCCCGAGGCCCGGTGTGCCCGGCCCGCACTCACTTGAGGCCCACGGAGTCCTCGCCCAGCGGCTCGCGCCGCTTCTTCTTGCTGGCCTCCGCCACCTTGAAGCCCTCGGGGAACCAGAGCTGGCCATGCTGGCGCCGGCGCCGGCGCGACAGGAGCACGCCGCAGCCCGCCAGGCCGAGCAGCAGCAGCGCGGCCACGGCCACGTACATGAGGTGCAGCGGCGGCGGCGGCGGCGGCTCCACCGTCTCACCTGCGGGCGAGGCGGCTCAGGCGCTGGGGCAGCGCGCTGGTCGGCGGCCGGCGCCGCCTCCGGCTCCCCACCCCGCTCCCCACTCCCGCCCCGGAATAAGGTCATTCGGACGCGGCATCAGAATTGCAAACTCGCTAAACTCCCCGCACCGCGGCCCCCGCCGCACTCCCCTCCTGACGGGGATTAGCGCTCCGAGCGCCGCGGAGCTGCTAAGACGCAGGATTTACGGGGATTTCCGAGATACAAACTTCAGCTCCTCACAGGACAGCGATCGATGCTCCCCCCTCCCCTCTTTAAAAAGCGGTAATGATTCTGGAATAATACCCTCAGAGACACCGGGGAGGGGCGGGAGAGGAGGAGGCGCGTGTCCCCCCGGGGCGGCCCCACCGGCAGCAGCCAGCCGGGAGGGAGGATGCACCAGGCAGAAATTTGCAGAAATTTGCAGAAAAGGGATCCCCGAACTCTGGAGGGCACAGCCCTTACCCCCAGGGGAGCCCCGTGGGGCGAGGGCGCACTCACTCTGCACGGCCTCGATCTTGTAAGGGATGTTGAGGCTGCCGAGCGAGGCCAGGGCGCCCAGGAAGGCGGCCACGTCGGTGGTGCTCTGGAAGCACTGGGCGGAGGCCTGCACGCACTGCCGGTTGTCGATCTCCAGGTAGACGATGGAGCTGCGGGGGTCAGGGCTCAGTGCGGGCGCCCCCCCACCCCCCGCCTGCCCGCCAGCCGCCCTGGGACTCGACGGCGCCCTGGTGGTAGCACCCGAGGGCCCCGGGGAGACAGGGCCCAGGCCTGGACAGGAACGGCCGCCCACAAAGGCCCGCCCGCCAGGCTTCCCCTGGGGCCAAACCCCCTCCCCCTCTCAGCAGGACGGAGACCGCAAGCCCGGGCCCCCCAGGAGCTGACGGAGCCCCTGGCGCCGAGCCCCTGGCATGGGCCTTGGCACAGGGGCCCCGGGTGGGGAGCCTGCCCGGCGGGTCTTGGGCCCTTTACCAACGGGGGAGGGGGCCTGCTCCGGGGCAGCCCCGAGAGGCCCTCGGGCCCGGCCGGGGTCGCCCGCTCGCTCGCTCACCCGCGGATGTCCATGGGGTCCAGCTCCCGGCGCCAGCGCCCGCCCCCGCCGCCCGGGAGCAGCGCGGCCCAGCCCTCGGCGGCGGCGCCCAGGGAGCGGCGGATGGGGTGCTTGCGCAGCTCCTCCTCGCGGCCGTAGTAGGGGAAGATCATCTGCTGGCCGCGGGCGTCGCGCTTGAACACCACGTTGGTGTGCAGCAGGCGGCTGAGCTCTCGCAGGAAGCGCAGCGAGTCGTTGCGCAGCTGTGCCGGCGGCATGAGCACCACCACCACCAGCGTGCCCGCCGCCAGGCGCTCCGGCACGTGCTCCGCGCAGTCCAGCCCGTCCCACTCGCACTCCGCCCGGTTGCAGCCCTGGTCGCAGTGCCCGTCGCTGAAGTGGTCCTTGCAGTACTGGTCGTACAGGGGGCTGTGGGCGGGGCGGGGGGGCTCAGTCTCCCGCCATCACCCCAACCCCCGGCCCACCCGCCGGGCCCGCCCACAGGCGACCCCCAGCTGGCAGCTGGCGTTGGAGCTCCGCCCCTTCCCCGCCCGCTCCACCTGCCCGCTCTGCCCGCCAGCCCAGTCCACAGGGCACCCCCAGCTGGCACCTGGCATTGGAGCTGGGTCCCTCCCCCGCCTGCTCTGCCCACCAGCTCTGCCTACCAGCTGTGCCCACAGGTGACGCCCCCAGCTGGCACCTGGCATTGGAGCTAGGTCCCTCCCCCATCCGCTCCGCCCACCTACTCTGCTTGCCCGCTCTGCCTGCCTGCTCTGCCCACCAGCCCAGTCCACAGGGCACCCCCAGCTGGCCCCTGGCATTGGACTCAGCCCCTTCCCCGCCTACTTCGCCCAGTCTGCCCGCCTGCTCTGCTCACCAGCTGTGCCCACAGGTGACCCCCAGCTGGCACCTGGCATTGGACTCAGCCCCTTCCCCGCCCACTTCGCCCACTCTGCCCGCCTGCTCTGCTCACCAGCTGTGCCCACAGGTGACCCCCCAGCTGGCACCTGGCATTGGACTCAGCCCCTTCCTTGCCCCCTCTGCCCACCAGCTGTGCCCACAGGCGACCCCAGCTGGCCCCTGGCATTGGACTCAGCCCCTTCCCCGCCCCCTCTGCCCGCCTGCTCTGCTCACCAGCTGTGCCCACCAGCTGTGCCCCAGGCGACCCCAGCTGGCCCCTGGCGTTGGAGCCCGGCCCCGCCCGCCCGCCCGCCGCGCTCACTTGCACTGGCCCTCGGCGCGCTGGCAGTCGAAGCCGTCGAAGAGGCAGCCGGCCGAGTTGCACTGGCTGTCGCAGTGGCCGTTGCTGAAGTACCTCCAGCACTCGAGCGCCTGCGAGCAGTTCTGCCAGGGGTCGTTGAAGTTGAGGGAGCAGTCGCCGCCGTCCCAGCCGCACGCGTGGTGGTTGCAGCGCAGGCTGCACGCCTTGTTGCCCGCCTCCTCGCGGCACTCGGGCAGCTCGCAGGCCTCCTCCAGGGGCGGCGGCGGGATGTCCAGGCCGGGGCCGCCGCGGGCGCTGTAGTCCAGGATGTGGCACAGGAGCCCGTTGAACTTGGGCGGGCACAGGCAGCGGTAAAAGGGGCTCTCAGCGGTGGGCTCGCAGGTGCCCTGGTTGTAGCAGGGGTTGCCGCCCAGGCAGGGGCTGTCGGCGGGGAACTGGCACTCGGGGCCGGTGAAGGGGCCCAGGCACAGGCAGGTGGGGCTGCGCGGGCCGGAGATGCAGGTGCCGCCGTGCAGGCAGCGCAGGCTGCCGCAGGTGCGTGCATCGTTCTCGCACGTGGCGCCCTCGAAGCCCTGCGGGGAGAGGGCGCTGGTTTCGGCTCCGCCCGAGGGGGCCGGCCGCCTTCCCCTGGGCCGCTCCCCCCCCAAAGGGGAGTTCTGTGCCCCCCCCCCCGGGGCGGACCAGGGGTGGAGCCTGGATCTAGGAGCCAGGAGGTCAGGGCTGGGTTCCTGCTCGGGGCACAGGCCGGGGCTGCGGGCTGGATCCCCAGGGCGGGGTGAGCAGGAGGCAGCCAACCGATGATTCTCTCTCAGCATTGATGCTTCTCTCTCTCCCGCTCCCGTCCTCTCTGAAACCAATAAGAATGTATGTTAAAAAAATATGCCGAAACCGGTTTGGCTCAGTGGTAGAGCATCGGTCTGCGGACTGAAAGGTCCCGGTGAGGGGCATGTACGTTGGTTGCAGGCACATCCCCAGTAGGGGGTGTGCAAGAGGCAGCTGGTCGATGTTTCTCTCTCATTGACGTTTCTATAATAGCTCTCTGTCTCTCTCCCTTCCTCTCTGTAAAATTCAATATAATATATTAAAAAAAAAATAAAGAATGTATGTTAAAAATAAAATAAAACAGAGATATCCTGTGGACATGTAAACCTCAGGGTCGGTGGGCACAGGATGCACAGGCGGAACACACGGGATCTCCAGGGCCCGGAGAAACTCCACCGACACCGTGCGTTTCATGGAGGACGCCGTCCCCTGTTCTCGACTTAGTGACAATGTATCGATGTCAAGCTCGTCAATAGTAACGGTGTCCATAGTAACACTGGACCCCAGGACCGCGAGAAGCTAATAACAGAACTGGGAACCCTATTTTCCGCAGGATTGTTCTGTGAATCTAACTGCCCGGGCCTGGCTGGCGGGCTCAGTGGATGGAGCGCCGTCCTGAGGGCTGGAGAGTCCCCGGTTCTATCCGGTCTAGGGCACTGGCCCGGGTTTCAGAGGCAGCCAACCCATGCTTCTCTCTCATCAGTTTCTCCCTCTCTCTCCCATCCTCTCTAAAACCAACAAAAACATATTAAACACATAAGCAAAACAAAACTGCTCTGCTCACGGGCACCAGAGATGACCGGGAGGGACATGAGGATGGCAGAGGCCTCGGCAGCCAGGCCCTCGCAGGGGTGTGAGCGGCCGCCTCGGCAGCCCCCCCCCCCCCCCGGGCGGCACCTACCGCCGGGCACTTGCAGATGAAGCCGCGGGCGGTGTTGGCGGCCACGGCGCAGGTGCCGCCGTTCTGGCACGGCCTCCCCTTGCAGCCGTTGATGACGGACTCGCAGCGGCGGCCTGGGGACGAGCAGGGGGGTGAGGAGCGGCCCCGCGGCCCCGCCCCGCCTCCCCGCCCCCCTCTGCCCCCGGCGGGCGCCCACCGGTGTGGCCGGGCCGGCACTCGCAGTGGAAGTCGTTGACGCGCTGCACGCAGTTCTGGGTGCCGCGGGCGTCGCAGGGGTTGGACAGGCACTCGTTGACGTCGCCCTCGCAGCGCTCGCCCACGAAGCCGGGCGGGCAGGCGCAGGCGTAGCCGCCCACCTGGTCCACGCACGTGCCGTTGTTGAAGCACTTGGGGCCGCGGGTCACGGGGTCGATGGGGGGGTTGCAGTCGTCTACGTTGATCTCGCAGTGCACCCCTGGGGGGCGAGGGGGGGGCGTCAGGGACCCGTGTGCCGCCCGCCGCCTGCTCCGTCCCCGCCGGCCCCGCGCCCGCCTCCCGCCCGCACGAGGCTCCGGCCGGCACAGGCCCCGCTGCCCGCATCCCCGGCCCCGCGCCCACCTTCCGCCCGCACGAGGCTCCGGCCGGCACAGGCCCCGCTGCCCGTGTCCCCGGCCCCACACCCACCTTCCGCCCGCACGAGGCTCCGGCCGGCACAGGCCCCGCTGCCCGCGTCCCCGGCCCCGCGCCCGCCTCCCGCCCGCACGAGGCTCCGGCCGGCACAGGCCCCGCTGCCCTCATCCCTGACCCACGCCCGCCTCCCGCCCGCACGAGGCTCCGGCCAGGCCCGGGACACCTCCGGCCGGCACAGGCCCCGCTGCCCTCATCCCCGGCCCCGCGCCCGCCTCCCGCCCGCACGAGGCTCCGGCCGGCACAGGCCCCGCTGCCCGCGTCCCCGCCCCGGCCCGGCGCGGTCACGCTCACCCTGCGTGCCCCGCGGACAGGAGCACTTGTAGGTGTTGGTGAGGTCGATGCAGGTGCCGCCGTTCTGGCACGGGTGGGACAGGCACTCGTTGATCTCCTCGGAGCAGTTCACCCCGTGGTAGCCGGCCACGCACTGCCGGGGAGACAGACGGGGGGCTGTGGCTCTGTGGGGTGTGGGCTGCCCCGTGCTGACGGACAGAGCCACACACGCCCTCCTGCCTGAAGCCTGGGCCCCTCACATGGGCTGACCCTGAGAAGGGATCCAAACACTAAGCCATGGCCCAGAGCCGGGCCAGCCCCGCTCCTGAGGCAGGTGTGGGGGTGGGGCCTCAAGAGCGGTGTCAACTGAACAAGGGGGAGGAGAATCCTGCAGGAGGGAAACCCCGCCCAACGTCTCAGTGCATCTTCCTCCTCCCAGGGACACCTCCTCCAGGCAGCCTTCCCTGATCACCCTGGCTCTACCTCAATGGGACTAAAAGGCATCTGCATCTGCTGGGTTGGGCCTTCCCAACCCGGGCCCAGCACTCTGTGCCCCCCAGACACACCCCTCCCTCCCTCCCCCGGACGGGGCCCACCTCGCAAGAGTAGCCGCCGGGGTAGTCGGTGCAGGTGGCCCCGTTCTGGCAGGGGCTGGGCGAGCACTCGTCCACCTGGTCCTCGCAGTAGCTGCCCGTGTAGCCGGGCTGGCAGCGGCAGTGGTGCGTGTTGTCCGCGTCCAGGCAGAGCCCGCCGTTCCGGCACAGCTGGGTCACGTCCACGCCTGCGGCGGGCGGAGGGGGGTTGGGGGAGTGTGAGCCCGGCTTCCCTCCTGGGGCCGCCTGGGGCTGGGCTGGGAGGGGCCGGGCTGGGGGGGAACGGGCTGGGAGGGGCCGGGGTACCCGGGGGCCAGGCTGGGAGGGTACCCAGGGCCGCTGGGGGCCGGGCTGGGAGGGTACCCGGGGCCGCTGGGGGCCGGGCTGGGAGGGTACCCTGGCCGCTGGGGGCCGGGCTGGGAGGGGCCGGGCTGGGACGGGCTGGGGTACCCGGGGGCCGGGCTGGGAGGGGCCGGGCTGGGACGGGCTGGGGTACCCAGGGGCCGGGCTGGGAGGGTACCCGGGGCCGCTGGGGGCCGGGCTGGGAGGGTACCCGGGGCCGCCTGGGGCCGGGCTGGGAGGGGCCGGGCTGGGACGGGCTGGGGTACCCAGGGGCCGGGCTGGGAGGGGCCGGGCTGGGAGGGACCGGGCTGGGACGGGCTGGGGTACCCGGGGGCCGGGCTGGGAGGGTACCCGGGGCCGCTGGGGGCCGGGCTGGGAGGGTACCCGGGGCCGCTGGGGGCCGGGCTGGGAGGGTACCCGGGGCCGCCTGGGGCCGGGCTGGGAGGGGCCGGGCTGGGACGGGCTGGGGTACCCGGGGGCCGGGCTGGGAGGGTACCCGGGGCCGCTGGGGGCCGGGCTGGGAGGGTACCCGGGCCGCTGGGGGCCGGGCTGGGAGGGTACCCGGGCCGCTGGGGGCCGGGCTGGGAGGGTACCCGGGCCGCTGGGGGCCGGGCTGGGAGGGTACCCGGGCCGCTGGGGGCCGGGCTGGGGCGGCACGGTACCTCGCTCTCGGGCGGCGGCCTCGCAGGACACGCTGGGCACGTCGCAGTGCAGGCCGGTCCAGCCGCTGTGGCACTCGCAGCGGTACAGCACGTGGGTCTGCCAGCACTGGCCGCCGTTCTTGCAGGGCGAGGAGTCACACCAGCGCACCAGGTTCTGGGGGGGCAGCGCTCAGACCCTCCGGCGGCGGCCCACGCCCCCCACAGACCCGCAGAGGAGGGGACAGGCCCGGCTCCCACTGGGCGGGTCTCTCTCTCTCTCTGTCCCCCCCCTTCCCTCCAAGGAAGACCTTATGTCCAAAGCAGACAATTTTGTTGGGAGCTTTTAGAATTGGTATTTCACGTGAAAATCTCCTAGGAAGATTGGCTGATACTTTTGTATATTTCCTATAAAAACATCAGCTTTTAACAATCCTTTCCCAGCCAGCCTCGCCGGTGTGGCTCAGTGGATAGAGCGCTGGCCTGTGGACTGAAGGGCCCCGGGTTTGAGGGGTTGCAGGCTTGATCCCCAGCGTGGGGCGTGCAGGAGGCAGCCAGTCAATGATCCTTTCTGATCATTGATGTTTCTGTCTCTCGCTCGCTCTCCCGTCCTCCCTGGAATAAAATATATGAAAACCAAACCAAACCAAACCAAACCCTATCAAACCCCTCTCACCTTACCCTCCCTAGTCTCTGCTCTCTCCCCAAATCTCCGCCCCCTGGCCGGGTTGGCCGCCCCGCCAGCACCTCCGCGGGCAGCACAGCGCAGGCCGGGGGAGCACGTGCCCGGGGCACCCTCGCCTCAGCCAGCCCCCCGGGCGAGGGCGGACGGCAGCCCCTGGCTCACCTGGCAGCTGAGGCCGGTGTAGCCCAGCGGGCAGGTGCAGCGGTAGGTGCCGTAGCTGTCCTGGCAGGTGCCGCCGTGCAGGCAGGGCCGCGAGTCGCACTCGTCGATGTCGTGCTCGCAGTAGCTGCCGGTGAAGCCGGGCGGGCACAGGCAGGTGAAGGAGGCGATGCCGTCCACGCAGGTGCCGCCGTTGAAGCAGGAGCTGCGGGCGGGCGGCGCCGGGGGGAGGTGACCGGGCGAAGGACCCGCCCACGCCGGACCTCCATGCTGGCTCACCGGCGGCCGGACGGCCGCACCAGGCCAGCAGCACCTGACTAACCTCACGGGGGCCCAGGGGGGGGGGGGGAAGATGGGGGGCGCAGGCGCACAAACCCATCACACCCCTCCCTGTCCTCGCCTCCATACGGCTCATCCTGAGGGGAGCGCTCTCACGCTCACGGGTTAAGGGGAAAACAGGAGGAACACCAGAACTCGAATAGATAACACAGAGGACAATCATGCCGGAGACAGGGAGGAGGGCTTGTAACCCGAGCTTCCCGGCAGCCAAGGTGAAAAGGGAAACAAGTTGACTCCCTTGTCTCTAGGAGGAGCCGTGCAGGAGGGGAGCAGCGTCCGGCTCTGCCCGGCCAGCTCTGCGTGACGGCGGCCGCCTGCTAGACCCTGGAGTGGCCCAGAGGCCGCCCCCCCGCACGGTCCTGGCTCCAGGGCCCTCCGCCGCCCACCTCTCGGTGCAGTCGGGCGTGTTGTTCTCGCAGTGGATGCCGCTGAAGCCCGGCGGGCAGGTGCAGGTGTAGCTGGCCACGCAGTCGGTGCAGCTGCCGCCGTGCCGGCAGGGGTTGCTGGCGCACTCGTTGATGTCCTCCTCGCAGAAGGCGCCCTGGAAGCCGGGCAGGCAGTCGCAGAAGGCCGCGTCGATGCCGTCGGTGCAGGAGCCGCCGTTGTGGCACGGGTCTGGGGGGCAGGGGAGCGGCTGAGGGCGCGGGCGGGGCGGCCGGAGCACACCACGCGGCCCACGCAGGCCGGGCGACGCTGCGAGAGGGCGGCCACCTCCCCGCACGACCCGGCTCCCTCCCGGCCACGCCACCGGACCGGCGGGCGGGCTCTCTGGGGAGACACCGGTATGGCCAGGGCCCCCCATGCCCAGCTAGGCCCCGCGCCCAGCCAGGGCCCCCCGCGCCCTGCCAGGCCCCATGCCCAGCCAGGCCCCCACGCCCAGCGCCCCCCGCGCCCAGCCAGGCCCCCATGCCCAGCGCCCCCCGCGCCCAGCGCCCCTCGCGCCCAGCCAGGCCCACGCCCCGCGCCCAGCCAGGCCCTGCGCCCAGCCAGGCCCCGCGCCCAGCCAGGCCCGCGCCCGGCGCCCCCCGCCCCCCGCCCTCCGCCGTGGGGCGGCCGCGGCACTCACTGGGCCGGCAGTCGTCGACGTCGGTCTCGCAGTTGCGGCCGGTGTAGCCGGCCAGGCAGAGGCAGCGGTAGCCGCCGTTGGTGTTCTGGCAGGAGGCGCCGTGGCGGCATGGGCTCTTCACGCACTCGTTGACGTCCACCTCGCAGGTCTGCCCTGGGGAGGGAGAGCCGCCTCAGCCCGGCCCGGCCCCCGTCCACCCGAGCCCGGGCTGCCCTCCCGGCACCAGGAGCCGGAGCCGGAGCCGGAGCCGGCCGGGCGGCGCCTCACCCTGCCAGCCGGCCGGGCACTCGCAGGAGAAGCTCTCGTAGTCCTCGGACGCCCGGCACTCGCCGCCGTTCCTGCAGGGGCTGGAGGCGCACGGGGCCAGGACCACCTCGCACGTGCCTCCTGCGGAGAGGGAGGCGTGAGGACGGGAGCCGGCCAGAGGGCCACGCCGGGCGGGTCCTCGCCTTCGGAGACCCACGGGCTGCACGGGAGGCCCCGTGGGAGCTGCCGGCTGAGGGGGGCCTGGACCTCGGGCCGGAGTCACACCGGAGGGACCCCTGGTGCCCCCGGGCTGCAGGGCACAGCCTGGGCCTCGCCCGAGGAGCCCCTGGCATAAGGGCTGAGGACCCCACGTGTGGTGGGGGCCCCAGGCCTACTCCCGGCCTCTCGTGGACCAGGCAGGAAGCGCCCATCATCGAGGCCACGGACACGCAGTGACCGCAGGGGCAGGCCTGCACCATGGGGCCGTGCCAGCTCCGGCCGGGCACATCCCGGTTACGGGGAGCTGCGGGCTGCGGGGGACCCGGGGACAGAGAGGCCCGGGCGCCCTGCTCCCGGCGCGTCCCCGGTTTTCCTGTTTACGCCGTGGCCGGCGGGAAGCAAGGAAGCGTTATCTTCCTCGTGGCCGTTATCTCGCGGCCGGCGCTGCGATTTTCCAGGCCCTTTCTTTCCCTCGGTTTCCACGGTGACCGGGCGGGCAGGAAACGCGCCAGGGCTTCCGACAATTGTGCGAGGGGAAGCAGGAAGCGGGCGGGCGGAAGCAGGTCACACCGGCTCCTCCCGCCTGGCCTGGCCTCCGCTCCGGCAGCGGCCGAGGGCTCGGTGTGCCGGGCGTGGAGGCCTGGGCGGCCCGGCTTCCTCACTGATTCGGGAGAGAAAAGCCAGGCCCCGTGGCTCTGGCCTCCAGCCACCCGGTGTCATGGGAACCACAGGCTGGCCAGCCGCAGGAGGGCCGTCTCAGGACTCCCAGGGCCCTCACCCCTCCCTCCCATCTGGGGCCCAGTGGCCATGACTTTCGGTTTTTAACTCTTTGCACAGCTCTCCTAGGGCCGTGGTCAGAAAACTGCGGCTCTCGAGCCACATGCGGCTCTTTGGCCCCTGGAATGTGGCTCTTCCACAAAATACCACGGCCTGGGCGAGTCTGTTTTGAAGACATGGCGTTAGAAGAAGCTTAAGTTTTTAAAATTTGGCTCTCGCCAAAACTGGTTTGGCTCAGTGGATAGAGCGTCGGCCTGCGGACTGAAGGGTCCCAGGTTCGATTCCGGTCAAGGGCATGGACCTTGGTTGCGGGCACATCCCCAGTGGGGGGTGTGCAGGAGGCAGCTGATCGATGTTTTCTCTCATCGATGTTTCTAACTATCCCTCTCCCTTCCTCTCTGTAAAAAATAAAAATATTTTTAAAAATTTTGGCTCTCAAAAGAAATTTCAATGGTTGTCCTGTTGATATTGGGCTCTGTTGACTAATGAGTTTGCCGACCACTGACCTAGGAGGACGGGTCCTGGGGCCCCTGGCCGGGAGGAGAATGGAGGCTGGGACACCGGGGACGCACGCGGGATGTCTGGTCACCTTAGTAAGGCCCTGCATGCAGAGCGGAGCCTCTGGGCACGGCCACCGAGCTCGCAGACAAGGCGGCCCCGTGAAAGCCACTGCACAGCCCGTGGCCCGTGGCCGCCACGGCGCCTTCAGCCGCCTGGTGGGCAGGCCCCGCCCGCAGGCCCCGCCCTCACCTGTGTAGGGCAGCGGGCAGTTGCACTTGTAGCCCGCCACGTCGTCGATGCAGGTGCCCTGGTTCAGGCAGGGGTTGGACGCGCACTCGTTGATGTTGGTCTGGCAGTTGGGGCCTGGGGGAGGGGGCGGCGGTCAGGGCGCCGTGCCCTCAGCGGGCCGTGCCCTCAGCCGCCCGGGGCCGCCGGGCGCTCACCGCTGAAGCCCTCGCGGCAGGTGCACACGTAGCCGCTGGTCATGTCCTTGCAGGTGCCGCCGTTGACGCAGGGGCCGGACGCGCACTCATCGTTGTTGACGTCGCAGTTGGCCCCGCTCCAGCCGGGGTCGCAGTCGCACTTGTACCTGCGGGGGCGACGCGGCCGCTCAGGGGGCCCCGGGGCGCGGCTCGCGGCGGCATCCCCGACCCCCACGCTCCCGGCCGGTGGCACGGAGGCGGCCTCCCCGCGCACCTCAGCCCTCTCAGGTGGGGCGCCAGCACCCTGCCCCTGGCTGCGTGGCCTCGAACCCAGCGCTCACCCTCTCGGTGCAGAAGGAGGGCCCAGGCCCCGCCCCCTCCGGGGCCCGGAGCAGACAGAGCGAGGGGGGCACAGCACCCCTCAGAAAGAGCTTCCTTTCCCCCTGCACCCCGACACTCCCGACACCGATCGAGGGCGAGGGGCTCCGCCCCACAGCCAATGCCGACCACATGCCCGCAGTGGCCACTGACCAGCGTCCACGGGGCCCCCCGCACGCCCTCAGCGGGCAGTCTGCCAGACCAGCTCGCAGGACCCAGGCTCGTCTTGGGGTTTATTACGAGGGAAACTCGGGCACAGCCACGCGGGGGAGAGTGAGGGCTGGGCCAGGGCGAGCAGCTGCACACCCTCCCCGGGCGACCACCCCCCTGGCCGTGACGGCTCCCAGCCCGGAGCCTCCGAACCCGGAGCAGCAGAGGAGTCGCCACAGGCCGGGCTGCACAGGGGGGGCCCCGTCACCGGCCCCGGCCGCTGCCCCTGGGCCTGTAAGGCCGGCGTGGCCCCTCAGGTACCTCAGCCGCCTCGTCAACAAAAGCTGCAGGGCTGGGAGGCGTAAAGGGGTCCCCGTCCCCCTACCCTGCCAGCGGGCTCGGGGGTGGAGCAGGAACCAAGAGGTCCCGGGTTCGAATCCCGGTCGGGGCACAGGCCTGGGTTGGGACGTGCTGAAGACAGCCGATCCCGGGTTCTCTCTCATCACTGCTGCTTCTCTCTCTCTCTCTCCCGTCCTCTCTCTAAAAATCAATTAAAAATACTCCACTCACAGACCCAGGAGCTGCCTGAGGAGCCAGACAAAACCCACCACAGCCACTTCTTGCATCTCACTAAACCCAGGGCCCTGGCTGCTGCCCGCCTCAGGGACCCCGAGGACCCGCCCGCGGAGCCAGGCTGTGCTCAGGCGACACGTGGCTCAGGCGACACGTGGCTCAGGCGACACGTGGCTCAGGAGACACGTGGCTCAGGCAACACGTGGCTCAGGCGGCACGTGGCCCGGGGAAGGCTGGGCACAGACCAGGGCTGAGCAGGGGCCCATGCTGGGCACAGACCGCTACCTGTCCTTGGGTCACAGCACGGACCCTGGCCCGCCTGGAGCACCAGCCTGCCCCCTGCTGGCCGCCACACAGCCACCTCCCTGGGGGCGCAGCTCAGCCTGGCCTGGAGGGGTGGACGTGTGCCTGCGCCCCGCCCACACCCGCCCCAGCCCCGCCCACACCCAGCCTCGTGCCCGCACCCGTTGAGGCCGTCCCGGCAGGCCCCGTGGGCGCAGGGGTCGCTGCTGCACTCGTTGACCTCGGACAGGCAGGAGGGGCCATGGAAGCCCTCAGGGCAGCGGCAGGTGAAGGCGTTGGTGCCGTCCTCGCAGGTGCCGCCGTTGTGGCAGGGCCCGCCCGCGCACTCGTCGATGTTGATGTTGCACATGCTCCCTGCGGGGGGGACAGGAGGGGGGGGGCTGTGAGCGGTCCGGCCGAGCCTCCGTCCCCCGGACACGGGGATGGTAACCAACCCCGCGCCCGAGCCTCCGTTCCCCGGACACGGGGATGGTAACCGAGCCTGAGCCTGTTCCCGGGACACGGGGATGGTAACCGGCCCCGCGCCCGAGCCTCCGTTCCCGGACACGGGGATGGTAACCGACCCCGCGCCCGAGCCTCCGTTCCCGGACACGGGGATGGTAACCGAGCCCGAGCCTGTTCCCGGACACGGGGATGGTAACCGGCCCCGCGCCCGAGCCTCCGTTCCCGGACACGGGGATGGTAACCGAGCCCGGGCCCGAGCCTGTTCCCGGACACGGGGATGGTAACCGGCCCCGCGCCCGAGCCTCCGTTCCCGGACACGGGGATGGTAACCGAGCCCGGGCCCGAGCCTGTTCCCGGACACGGGGATGGTAACCGAGCCCGAGCCTGTTCCCGGACACGGGGATGGTAACCGGCCCTGCGCGGCGGGCCGAGCCGGCACTTTACACACGTCACCCGCGGAGCTGCCAGCCTGGCCACTCCGGACGGGCGCCCGCTGGCACGTGAGTCCCTTCCCGTGCCCGGGGCACAGCCTGCCCTGGCCTCTGACCCCGGGCACTGAGGCCCTGAGAGCCAGGGCCTGCTCGGCAGACGGGGCGGCCACGGCCGACGGTGCCGGGACCCTGGCTGCCCCTGGAGCCCGGCGCCGCTGAGCCCCCGTCGCCGCGCTGTCCCTGCTGCCACCGCTGAGGACTGGAGCCGGCAGTGGCCCTGGGCGGCTCCCTGCGGCGACCCACCTGGGTGAGGGCCCAGGGCCATCCCTGGCCTTGACCTCTGAGCACGGCCTCCGCCCAGGCCAGTCCTGGGCAGGGCTCTGAGGGACGGTCCCTGACCCCGGACGCTCACCGGTGTAGCCCGGCTCGCAGACGCACTCGTAGCCGTCGATCTTGTCCAGGCAGGTGCCTGCGTCGCAGGGGCTGCTGGCACAATCGTCCAGGTTGATCTCACAGTTGGGTCCTGAGGGCGAGGGCGCGTGGGGTCAGCCCGAGCCCCGCGGCCAGCCCCCCTCCCTCCCCGCGCACCGAGCCGCCGCACCTGTGGTCCCCTTGAGGCAGAGGCAGAGGTAGGCGTTGTCGCGGTCCTGGCAGGTGCCGCCGTGCCGGCAGGGCTGGCTGTGGCACTCGTTGATGTTGGTCTCGCAGTGGTGGCCGGTGTAGCCGGGCCGGCACAGGCAGGTGAAGGCGGCCACGCCATCCTGGCAGGAGCCGTAGTGGCAGGGGTCGGGGTCACACTCGTCGATGTCCACCTCGCAGTGGGGCCCCGTGTAGCCTGCGGGCAGGGGCCGAGCTCAGGGGGCTGCTCCGGGCACCGGCCGCCCCTGCCCGAGCTCCGCCCCAGACCCAGGCCCCAGCCCTGGCAGAGAGGACGGGGCGTGTCCTCCACGGAGACGCCGTGCCCGGCCGGCGTGGCTCAGGGTGAGCACTGAGCTAGGAACCAGGAGGTCACGGTTCGATTCTGGGTCAGGGCATGTGCCCGGGCGAGCTTGACCCCCAGTGGGGGGCGTGCAGGAGGCAGCCGATCCGTGAATCTCTCTCATCACTGATGTTTCTCTCCCTCTCTGAAGTCAATAAAAAATATAGTTTATTGATTTCTTACAGAGAGGAAGGGAGAGAGATTGAGAGTTAGAAACATCGATGAGAGAGAAACATCGATCAGCTGCCTCCGCACACCCCCTACTGGGGACGTGCCCACAACCAAGGTCCATGCCCTTGATCGGAATCAACCTGGGACCCTTCAGTCCGCAGGCCGACGCTCTATCCACTGAGCCAAGCCTGTTAGGGCCGTGGTTGGCAAACTGCGGCTTGAAAGCCACATGCGGCTCTTTGGCCCCTTGAGTGTGGCTCTTCCACAAGACACCACGGTTGGGCTGTCTGTTTGGAAGAAGTGGCGTTAGAAGGAGTTTAAGTTTAAAAAATGTGGCTCTCCAATGAGATGTCAATCGTTGTCCTGTTGGTAGTGGGCTCTGTGGACTAATGAGTTTGCTGACCTAGGAGTTGGGGCAATAAAAAATATCTTTTAAAAATGGAAAAAAGACGCCTCTTCCGTTGTGAGGTCAGCGCTGAGCGGCGCCCTCCGCCCCTGGACTAGGGTCCCAGGCTGAGGGCCTGTCCCCTGCCCCCTCGGCTCCAGCTGTCCCTCCGCGTCCCGCGCCCGCGTCCCCTCCCCGCGCCCTCCCCACGCCCTCCCCCTCCCTACTCCCCTCCCCGCGCCCTCCCCGCCCAGCGGCGCCCTCCCCGCCCAGCGGCGCCCTCCCCACCCGGCGCGCCCACCTTCGGTGCACACGCAGCTGTAGGTGTTGGGCCCGTCCAGGCACTTGGCGCCATTCTGGCAGGGCGTGCTGGCGCACTCGTCCACGTCGTACTGGCACAGGTTCCCGGTGAAGCCTGCGGTGGCATGGCGGCGGCTGGCAGAGGGCTCCCCGCGGCTCCCAGGGCCGGGCGCCCGCCGGACCCTCCCCTCCCGCGTCCGCTCCGGCCTCAGGCCCGCCTCGGGGCTCACGGAGGAGCGACGTGGTTGCCATGGCTACAGCCAGCCCAGGCAGGTGGGGCCTGGGGGGCCGATCTGCATCCAGAGCCCCCCGTCCATGGCGCCTCCCCCAGCCGGGAGCCCCAGCGGAGCCTCCGGGTTCCCAGCCCTCCCCGCCAGGGGACCCAGCAGCCAGGAGGGGCATCTCCGGCCCCCAGGGTCCCCACCCCCAAGCACCCAGCAGGACGAGGGCAGTGCCACCCAGCCTGGACCCCCGTCCACTTCTGAGGGGCAGAGTGAGGCCGGGCGGGGCCTGTCCCCGGGCACAGAGGCAGCCCGGCGGGCGGGCGGCAGGGGCAGCCGGGCGGGCGGCCGCCGGGGGGCGCACCTGTGGGGCACTCGCACTGGAACTCGTTGACCTTGTCCACGCAGCGGCCGTTCTGCAGGCAGGGGCTGCTGGCGCACTCGTCCCGGTTCACCTCACAGTGCACGCCCTCGTAGCCTGTGGCGGGGGGGCATGATGGTGCCGGCCCAGAGCCCCCACCAGACCCGCAGCCACGGGCGCCAGCCCCTCCCCCCCCCCCTGCTCCGCCCCCGGGCGGGCCTCCCTCGGTTTCCCCGGAGCCGGTGAAGTCTGGGGTGGGGGGAGGCACAGGGCTGGGCTGTCTGTGCCCACGCACCGGGCATGCAGATGCACTGGAACTCCCCGATCTGGTCCAGGCAGGTGGCGTCATTCTGGCACGGGTTCGAGACGCACTCGTTGACGTCGATCTCGCAGCGCGGGCCGGTGTAGCCCTGCAGGCAGCGGCACTCGAAGGAGCCCAGCGTGTTGATGCACTTGCCCTTGTGCTCGCAGGGGTTGGCACCTGGGGGCGCAGCGCGGTGGGTGAGGGGCTGCTCCTGGCCCCCCGGCCCCCAGCGTCCGGGAGGGACCGGCCCGCCTCCCCATGGCCGCCCCCCCGTGGCCGGCCGCTCCCCCGTGGCTACCCGCCTCCCTGTGGCCGCCCCCAGTGGCCGCCAGTCTCCCCGTGGCCGCCTGCCCCCCGTGGCCGGTCGCCCCCCGTGGCCACCCGCCCCCCCTGTGGCCGCCCCCGTGGCCACCCGCCCCCCGTGGCCCCCCGCCCCCCGTGGCCGGCCGCTCCCCCGTGGCCACCCGCCCGCCTCCCGTGGCCGCCTGCCCCGGCGTACCCAGCGCGCACTCGTCCACGTCCTGGCTGCAGGCCGGCCCCATGTAGCCGGAGGGGCAGGTGCAGATGGCCTTGCCGTTGACGGGGTTGGTGTCGCAGTTGGAGCCCTCGTTGCAGGGGTTGCTGATGCAGGCGTCGTTGAGGTGGCACAGCAGACCTGCAGGGCGGCGCCGTCAGCGGGCACTGCCCTCCCGCCCCCACCCAGACCCCCCGAGGAAGGGCCTCCCGCTGCGCAGCTGTTAAAAAACACTTTTCTACTGATTTCTGAGAGAGACGGAAACACTAGTGATTGAGGACTATTGACCGGCTGCCTCCTGCACGCCCCCATTGGGGATGGAGTCCGCAGCCCAGTCCTGTGCCCTTGACCGGGATCAAACCCGGGACCCTTCGGTCCGCAGGCCGACGCTCTATCCACTGAGCCACACTGGCCAGGGCCCACGGTGACGTTTCTGAGCGACTCTGTGGAGCATCCAGGACATGCAGTTCGTCCCCAGCTGGCCTGACTGAGGCACCCTGCCCCTCTGCCCTCCAGAGAGGCCCCTTTGCATCCTCCCGGGACCCCACAGCCAGCCTGTGCGTGAGCGAGGCGAATGGGGACAGCCTGGCCCGAGCGCACCCACGGCCCCTACCTGCCCTCACGTGGGGACACGCCCCCCTCCCCCGTGGGCCGTGGGGACCCCCTCGCCCCCCTCCCCTGTGGGCCGTGGGGACCCCCTCCCCCGTGGGCCGTGGGGACCCCCTCTCCCCCCTCCCCTGTGGGCCGTGGGGACCCCCTCTCCCCTCTCACCTGTGGGCCATGGGGCCCCCCTCACCTGTGCGCCCATGGGGACTCCCTCACCTGTGGGCCGTGGGGCCCCCCTCACCTGTGCGCCCGTGGGGACCCCCTCACCTGTGCGCCTGTGGGGACACTCCCCCCCTCCCCTGTGGGCCGTGGGGACACTCCCCCCCTCCCCTGTGGGCCGTGGGGTCCCCTCACCTCCCCTGTGGGCCGTGGGGCCCCTCCCCCCTCCCTTGTGCGCCGTGGGCCCCCCCTCACCCGTGCGGCCGTGCGGGCACTCGCAGTAAAAGGAGGCCACGCGGTCGTGGCAGGTGGCGCCGTGGAAGCAGGCGGCGCTGGCACAGTCATCGATGTTCTCGCTGCAGGCCGCGCCCGTCCAGCCGTTGACGCACACGCAGGTGTAGCCGCCCTGGGTGTTGTGGCAGGTGCCGCCGTTCTGGCAGGCGTTGGGCATGAGCTGGCACTCGTCCATGTCCTTGGTGCAGTACTGACCTGCGGGCACGGGACCATGGGGCCGGGCGGCGGCTGGGACTCCCGCCCAGACAGACCCCGGCCCGGGCAGGCCCGCCGCCACCAGACAGCCCTCCGGGCCGCTCACTCGGGCCAGCGGAACCACAGCCTCCCCTTTGCGCTGGCACCGGGCGGCTTTGACCTCTGCTGACTGCGCGCCCAGGTGCACGGGGACCCACACTGCCTGCCGTCCCCACCGCACGGCGGGCCCCAAGGTCCCACCCAACCCGTTGGGCTCAAACCCGGGGACGGGGCTCTGGCAGAGGGCGCTGGGCCCGGGCAGCCAATGCCCACGTCCACACTGACCCCCGGGTCCTGGGCAGAGGGGCTGCCCCGTCACCATCCTCCCCCGGCCCGGCCCTCCCCACCGCCTCCCCGGGCGCAGGACGGGGCACGTGCCTGTCCACTCGGGCGGGCAGCGGCAGTTGTAGGTGTTGACGCCGTCCACGCAGGTGCCCCCGTTCTGGCAGCTGTGTCCCGGGCAGTCGTCGATGTTCTCCTCGCAGTTCTGGCCGGTGAAGCCTGGGGGAGCGGCCAGCCGTCAGCCCCGCCCGCCCCCGCCCTGCGGCGCCTAGGGGTCCGTACCCCATCCCTGCCCCCCCTCTCTGTGACCACAGCACGTTTCTCCCCAGGAATCATCTGGAAAGGGCATTCGGGCCCGGCCGGCGTGGCTCAGTGGCTGAGCATCGACCTATGAACCAGGAGGTCATAGTTCAATTCCCAGTCGGGGCACAGGCCCTGGCTGTGGGCTCCACCCCCAGTGGGGGGCGTGCAGGAGGCAGCCGAGGCATGGTTCTCTCTCATCATGGATGTTTTTCTCCCGCTCCCTCTCTCTGACGTCAATAAAAACATATATGTCTATACGAATGCATATGTATTTTTTAAAAGGGCAGTTGGACGGACAGATTCACGGGCACAGAAGCCCTTCTGTGGCCGGGAGTGCCTGGGTGGCTCCGTGGAAGGCCTGCCTGCGGGCCAGGCGCTGTGCGGGGTGCGGGGCCACCGATATCTCATTGGACAGGAGCTGCAGGCCGTGGGGGGCCTCCGAGCTGCCAGGTGGGCAGTTCTAGGGGAGCCAGAGCCACTGTGCCCAGCTCCTCACATCCCGGGGCCCACCTCCCGGGGCCTCCCCACCCGTCAGCTGTCCACCAGGCACTGCCCAGTCAGCGGTCAGGGCGGAGGTGTGAACGGCAGCAGCAAACGGCAGCCCGTTACCGATGGCCTCCTCCCCCCAAGCCTCTGACCCGCTGCCCGCAGACCGAGTGCCCCCGCCCGCCCCCACCCCCCGGAGCCAAAGCCAAATAGAAGCCGGTGGTTCGGGGAGCACCCTGCTCTGCCTCCCGCTATGTTGGGGGCCCCACGCCTCAAAGGACCTCCTTCTGAAGCGGGTGGGACTGGCGGGTCAGGGAGCTGGGCTCCCCGCCCGCCCAGGAGGGCCAGCACGGGGGAGGTCACACAGCCCCCAAGGAGGATCTGAATGGAGAGCCTGGGGGCCGGGCCGGCGGGGGGCTGGGCGGGCAGCGGGGGCCCCAGTGCATGCAGGAAGCCCGTGCCTTGTGTCTGCATGACGGCCGAGAACACACTTCCTCTTTGTGGGGACCCGTCTGGGCGGGTGGCGTGGGGACTGGGGCAACCCCCAGGTCATCCCTGGGTCAGCCGGGCGCCGTGCCCTGAGTAACCACACCCACCGCTCCCCCGCTGGGTTCCCACCCCCCTGTGGCGCAGCTGACAGACCAACGGTTTCACCATTATTTTAGGTCGCCAGCACCGAAGGCGAACAGAGAGACCGGCATGAACGGGTGCTGTGGCCGCTGGGACAGAGCGGGTTCCGGTGCCTGCCCTGCCCCCCCACACATCACCCCGGGGGGACCCCAGAGCCGGGAGGCAGGGAGGGAAGCCCCGGGGTACACGGGCGAGTGCGCCTGAGGTGGGGAGCTCTGCACCGTGCACCCGGCTCCGGGGCCCCTGGATGAGGGGACCCCGAGTGGCTGTGCCCCCCCAGACTGGACCAGGGCCAGGCCTCCCCAAGGAGCCCTCCTGGGGCCGCAGGGTCCTGGGTCCCTGGGGGTTGTGGGCCTCGCTGTCCGGTCACAGCAGCGCCCACCCATCCGGAGCGGGCAGGGGGGCCTGGGTAGCGCCTGGCCCGTGTCGTCCTCTCCTCCTAACGCCATTCTTTCGTCCGGGCCAGCCGCACGCCCCCCCTGCCCCCCAGGGCACCGTCTGATCCGTGCTGGGGGCGCCCCTGTCCCCCCTCCCCCGCCGGTGGCCGTACCTGGCAGGCAGGCGCACTCGTGCGTGGTGTCGCCGGTGGGCCGGCAGGTGCCGCCGTTCTGGCAGGGCGAGGGGCTGCAGGGCACGTAGGGCAGCTCGCAGCGGGGGCCGGTGTGGGTGGCGCGGCAGGCGCAGCGGAAGGAGCCCACCTCGTTGAGGCAGGTGCCCCCGTTGCGGCAGGGCGGGGGGCTCAGGCCGCACTCGTTCACGTCCTGCCGGCAGGTGGCGCCGTGGAAGCCGGGCGGGCAGCGGCAGATGAAGGTGGCTTCGAAGGGGTGGCACTCGCCGCCATTGGCACAGGGGTTGGAGGCGCAGGCATCGGCCTGCTGGCACGTCTTCCCTGGAGGGCGAGGCGGTCAGAGGGGCGCTCCGGCCGCCCTGCCCCACGGGGCCCCCCAGGGCCCGGAGGTGTGGGGCTGGGCTGGGCTCAGACGCCCTCTCCTTAACCCCCGGACCTGCCGCCCGACCCAGCCGCCATCCTGTGGGCGAGGGACGGGGTTCCGGAGGCTGAGCCCACACGCCCGGACGCTCTAGTCCAGGCCCTGAGCCCGGCAGCAGCAGGCGGCGAGAGGGGGCCTGGCGACAGCAGACCCCACAGCCCGGGCTGCAGTGGGCTCGGGGTGGAGGCCCAGGCATTTGGGATCGCAGTCCCCGACGGCCCAAGGGAAGCCCAGGGCCTCCTCCAGCCATACAGACGGGCCCGGCCAGCCCACCCCCATGAGGGGGGACAGGGGTCTGGCCGCCTCACCTGACCAGCCGGGCGGGCACAGGCACTTGTAGTCGGCGAGCGTGAGCAGCTCGCAGGAGCCGCCGTTGCGGCAGGGGCTGGGCAGGCAGGCGTTGTCCTGGGGCGTCAGGCACAGGGGCCCCGAGAAGCCCAGGCGGCAGCTGCAGGCGTAGTCCACCCGGCCGGCCCGCTCCAGCACGTGGCACGTTCCCCCGTTCCTGCAGGGGGCGCTGAGGCAGGGGCTGTGCGCCTGGCACCGCTGGCCCACGAAGGCCCCGCTGCAGCTGTGGGCGCAGACACGGAGCCGTCAGTCCACTGGCCGCCGCCGCCACTCAGCACCCGTCTGGGGGGCCCCCTGCCCCCGCTCAGCACCCGCCTGGGAGGCCCCCTGCCCCCCTCCCACTCAGCACCCATCTGGGGTCCCCATGCCCCCCCGCTCAGCACCCGTCTGGGGTCCCCACCTGCCCCCGCTCAGCACCCGCCTGGGAGGCCCCCTGCCCCCCTCCCACTCAGCACCCATCTGGGGTCCCCATGCCCCCCCGCTCAGCTCCCATCTGGGGGGCCCCCTGCCCCCGCTCAGTACCCATCTGGAGTCCCCACCTGCCCCCGCTCAGCACCCGCCTGGGAGGCCCCCTGCCCCCCTCCCACTCAGCACCCATCTGGGGTCCCCATGCCCCCCTGCTCAGCACCCATCAGGAGGCAGTGGGCACGGCGGGCGGGCCGCCACCGGGCTCCCCCAGGGACGTGGCCGTGCCTGTGCCACGTGCCCCGAACGGCGCGCGGTGCAGCAGCTAACCTCACCCTCACCCCCTGAGGACGGCTGACCAGGACGCCGAGGACCGGCTGAGATGGCGAACCCACGTAGGCACCGCGGCTGCGCCTCAGCCACCCCGGGGTGGGGCGCTCTGAACCCCGCCATGTCCCCGTCCCCCTCCGGCTTCCCCCACGAAGAGGCTCCGGGGACCTCGCCGGGGCTCAGCCTGGCACCCGGCCCACACCCCCCCCTCCACCCGGACTCGCTCCTTCCCTCCGGGATCAAGTCTTCCCCAGACACGCAGGCCACCGAGCTGGGATGGAACCCCACTTCACAGTGAGAAACGGAGGTATCGGGTCCTTCCTGAGCGAGGGGGGTGGGGGCGGGCGGGGGCTGCCCCGAGGGCAGGCCTGTGTCCCCCAGAACACTGCAGGCACCTGGGGGGCGGGGGCGCGGGAGGGCCTCCTGCCTCCTCCCCCTCCTGGTGGCGGGCGTGTGGAGCTGGGACCGTACCCCCCCTGCCTCACCCACCCACCCGCCCCCTGCCCCCCCTGCTCCCTGCCCCCGCCCCCGCCCCCGCCCAGGGCCCTCGCTCGGCGGGAAGCTCAGCCAGGCGTCGCCGTCCCAGGGCAGAGCCACTGGGGCCGAACGTGCGGCCGGCGGGGCCTGGGAAAGCGGCCCGGCTGTGCCCACGGCTCCGGGCACGGGGAGGGGGGTAGAGGGGGGAACTGGGGGGAGCCACGGGGTCCCCTGGATAAACGGGGCCTCCCTGCTCCTGGGCATGGACCCTCCGCCTTCCAGAGCCCGTCGGAGGGCTGCCTGGCACCGCCCGGAGCTGTGGCCACCTCGTGCGCCGGTCCAGCCTGCCCCCCGCCCCTCGGTGCCCTGGGGGCCGGCGGGTCTGAGCGTTTCTCAGCAGCCGGCGGCTCCCTGCCCCCAGGCCCGGAGGCCGGCCTCCCTGAGGGCTTTCTCTGCGGCCCGGCCTGGGCTCGGGCAGGGTGGACGGGGAGGACGCAAAATGGCCCCTCCAGGCCACCATCTGTTGCCAGAAGCCAAACGTCCGGAACCAACTGGCTCAGAGCAACAGCTGCCCCGCGGGGGGCCAAGCCACTCAGCCCGGCCGGGCAGACGCCAGCCAGTGCAGGCTCCCGTGAGGCCATGCTCCGGGCTCCCCCAGGCCTCACCGCCCGGGGGTCCCCCAAGTCCTCACCGCCCGGGGGTCCCCGAGTCCTCACTGCCGGGGGCTCCCCCAGGCCTCACTGCCCGGGGGTCCCCCAAGTCCTCACCGCCCGGGGGTCCCTGAGTCCTCACTGCCGGGGGCTCCCCCAGGCCTCACCGCCCGGGGGTCCCCCAAGTCCTCACCGCCCGGGGGTCCCCGAGTCCTCACTGCCGGGGGCTCCCCCAGGCCTCACTGCCCGGGGGTCCCCCAAGTTCTCACTGCCCGGGGGTTCCCCAGGCATCACCGCCCGGGGGTCCCCCAAGTTCTCACTGCCCGGGGGTCCCCCAGGCCTCACTGCCTGGGTCCGGGGAGGCGGCTGGGCCCCCCTGTGTGTGGATCCAGTTACAGGCCGCGGCCCTGGCCTGAGCTCACTGGGAAGGGGGGGCAGAGGCAGCCCCTCCCCCAGCCCTCAATGCCTCCATTGTCCGGGGAGCTGGCCGCTGCCCCTCGGAGAAAGGCTCTTTCTTCTGCCCCAGCGGCCGGCGGAGTGGGCAGCGGAGGGTGCTGGGCAGAGGGCGCTGCCCGCCACAGCGGCGGAGCTGCCCGGCCTGCCCCCCCCTCTGCCCCACAGCTCCAGGGGAGGCAAGGCTGCGGGCCTGCGTTCTGTGGCTGGGCCTGGCCCTGGGCCGGGGACACGCGGGGACCTGCCACTGCAGCACCCCCTTCCGGGCACCGGTGTCCCCGCTAGGACTGAGCCCTGGAGCCTGGGCAGCGCCCGGGGCACCCCTTCTGCCCCGGTCCCGCGCGGGGGCCCCGGGGGCCCGCTGGCGGCACAGCACGGCGGCTGCGAGGCTGTGAGGCTGGGCCGGTGCGGGCGTCGGGGACAAAGGCGGAGCAGGCGTGCCTGTGGCGGGGACGCGGCAGCTGCCCCGGTCGCCGGGCGGCGGAGCGCGGCTCCTCCTTGGGGAGCGGAGCTGAGGGCCCATTGTCCCGCCCGCCCGCCCGCCCGCCCGCCGGGCGGCCGCACCGTGAAGGCACGCTGCCCGTCCCCCCACCCGCACCCCCACCCGCACCCGGCTCTGGGAGGGCAGGGCCGGCGGGGCGGGCGCCAAGGCAGGTGCTGGTGGGGGCGGGGCGGGCTCAGGTGCAGCCGGCGGGAGGACGCAGGTGAGCAGTCCCGGCTGGGGAGTCCCGAGGCGGCTCCTGCCTGACCCCTCGGCCCAGCCCCCAGCCCTCACCGCTCACCCCCTGCCTCCCAGCCTGGTCACAGCGCCCATCTCCCCACGGCCGGACACCTGCCGCCCAGCGGCCAGACGTCCCCAGAAGGTGGCTCCGCGGTGGAGCGCCGGCCTGTGAGCCAGGAGGTCCCGGTTTGATCCCCGGTCAGGACACACGCCTGGGCTCTGAGCTCCACGCCAGGAGGAGGCAGCCCATTGACGACGTTTCTCTCCCCTCCCCCTTGCTCTGAAATCCACCCACACGCGCACATACATGTCCCTACATGTGCACACATGTGCACACGGAGCGTGGGAGGGACCACACGGCCTGTGGCCACCCTGTCCCCCACACCTGTCCTGGCGGGGCAGTGTGTGTCTTGGGGCAGCTGCCCAGGTCGGCAAGGGGAGTCGCGCCCGATGGCGGCCTGGACTCGGGCTTCCCAGAGTCACCCCCCACCCCCCGCCTCTCCCTCGGACAGACAGCCGGAGAACGGCCGTCCACGCACCGCCGGCTCCCGCCCTGGCCCCCCGTGGCCCCGGTGCCTTCCTGCTCCCTCCTGGAGGGTCCCTCCGGCTGCTCCCCCCGCCTTCCCTCCAGCAGGTGAGTGACAGGGGTCCCGGGGCTCGGGGCCGGCTTCCGGCAGCGCTTCCCGCCGCCCGGAGCGCCAAATGGCTCGGGGCCTGTTCCCCCCCCGCCCCCCGCGTCCACAGAAATGCGACCCCAGAAAGCCCCCGGAGGCAGATGTTGCCGCGACCTTTCACCTGGGACCGATTCTAAACGGCGCTGTTTTCCTTTCTGAGCGGCGGCCATCTGCCACCCCCAGGGGAGCGGTGACAGGTCCCTCGCCCAACCAGCAAAGGGGGGGCCACCAGGAGTGGGGAGCCCAGAGCCCCCCTCCCCCATGGGAGCCGCCCAGCAGGAGCCGGGACCACTGCAGCGGCTCCTGGGGCTCCATCGCCGGGGTGGCTCGCCGGGGTGGCTCGCCGTTCCGCCAGGAGGGGGGCAGCCCCGCTGGGGGCCAGGGCTCTCCTAGCACAGCGGCCGCCCTGCCTGGGCCCGGACCGCAGCGGCCGTGTGCTGCCAGAGGCCACGTCTGCTGGGCCTGGGCCCCCCCTCCCCAAAGGCGGGCAGCGGCCGAGGCCCCCCGATGCCGTCCCCAGCCCCTGAGCACCCAGCCGAGCGCCCCCCGGCACCTGGGAAAGGAGCCAGGAGGAGCCGGTCCTGGACCAGCAGGACTGCCCAGGTGTCGCTGGGAGGGCGGGCTCCACCCAGGTGGCCCCTCAGCCCACCTCCCGCCCCCTCGAAGCGGTCACCCTGACAGCACAGTTCCCGGGGCCTGTCCGGCAGCCAGAGGCCCCCCCCACCCTCACACTCCCTCAGCCCCCGCCCCCCCATCCCTGCCCAGGAAGGAGCCTGGGTGCTTGGGCTCTGCTCTGTGTTCCAGGGCCCACTGCTGGTGAGGCTGGGGGTGCAGACGGCTCGGGGCAGCCCTTGCCCCCAGATCCTGGCCTTCCGGTTCTAAGCAAAGACCCACGAGGCCCCTCAGCCCTCCACCCCAACCACCAAGACAGGCCCAGACCCAGGGCCGCGGCCAGGCAGGCAGGCCGGCCACCGAAACCTGGGAAGAGGCTCAGCTCCTCCGGGGAGAAAACTGGGCGAATGTGGCAGGGAATTGCTCCCCGCACCCCCCCCCTCCAGTCCCCAGGCCCCCGGGACAAGGAGCCACAGCAGGAGGGCCCCAGGTCCCTTTCAACCTTGCAGGCACCTTTGTCCAGACAACTGCCCACCTGCCTGAGCGGTGCCTGCGCCCCCAGGATCCCTCCCACCTCTCCCGCCCACAGGCAGTCAGGGCTCAGGGTGGGGGTCAGAGTGAAAGGCTGGCTCCAGGGCCTCAGGAGCAGGAGAGGGGCAGGGTGCAGCCCCCCGCCCCCCGAGAACGGGCAGCCAGGTCTGATGCTACAGACCCCACCCCCAAACATCAGCCGCCCTCAGAGCAGAATGGCAACGGGGGTGGGGAGTTGGGGGGAAGGGGTGCAGAGGGCGCTGTGGGCCTTGCAGGCCCTGCTTTCCGCCCCCCCCCCCAGCTGCTGGGGTCCCGGGCCCCGCCAGAGCCTCTTTCCCAGGCTGCCCGGGTGAGAGGCGCTGGAGGAGGAAGAGCAGGAAGAGGGACTTCCGTCCTGGCTCCGGGGAAGCCCTTTGTGTGGGGGCCGGAGCCGTCCTCCCCGGAAGTGAGCGCTCCCACGCGGAACACAATGCCCCCCATTGTCCCCCCCACCCCCCCCGGACGTGGGAAGTGGGAAGGGACGGAAAGGCCAGGGCAGAGGGCAGCCAGCTTCCCGGACACGGCCCAGCTGCCGGGCCAGAGCAGCGCAGGCTGGGGCTCCCACAGAGCGCCATGAGGGGGCGCCCCAAGGGCGGAGGGAGCAAGCCTCCTGCCTGGTCCCCGAAAGACAGAGCCTCGAGCTGGAGACAAGGCTGGGGTGTGGGTCCCGCCTGGACAGCCCCCCGACGGCCTGGGACGAGCCTGCAGAGCCCCCTGCGCTGCCTGGGCCTCTGCCCGCTCCCCGCCCCCCTGCAGGCGAGCCGGTGCCGCTGGATCGATGGCCGCGAGGCGGGCGCCGAGGACTTAATCCCAAACTCGATTAATTAAGTCCGAGGCCGCCGCCGCCGCCGAGCTCCCAAAGTCTGCCCTGCTCCCCGGAGCGGCCGGGGCGGGGGGCGGGGGGGCGCTGTGCTCCCGGCCCGGCCGGCGGGCCCTCCCAGCCCTAGCTCTGGGGTGAGTGTCCTGAGAACTTAGGGCGGCACCAGGACCCCTCACTGTGGTCCCAGGAAGAGGAGGGAGCGCCCCGCACTTCCTGCGGGGACCTGCAGCCGTCCCCCAGGGCACGCCGCCCGTTCCCCACCAGAACAGGGGCTCAGGCAGGCTGCCCCCCAAATGCATCTCAGCCCCCCCGCCCCGGAGGTGGCCAGACTCCGAGGGGAGTGAGCAGGTTGGGGGCGGGGGCTGGACCGTGGGCACAGGGAGGGAGTGCCTGCATCTGTCCCCGGCCCCCTGGTCCCGGGGACGCGCGGGGGCCAACAGACAATGCGTTCTTACATCCTCCCCCTGTGGCTGAACACACACCTGGCTGGGGTGCTCTGGGTGGGAGGCCTGGGCACTGGGGCGCCTCCTGCCGGCTTCCAGGGGCCCCAGCTCCTCGCACCCCCTCTGGCCAGCAGGAGGGTCACCCCAGCGCTGGACGCCTGTCCCTGCCCGCTGGCACTGGGCACGAGGGGCCGGAGCCCGCAGCTGGCTGGCCGCTGGGCACTCTTTCCCACTCCCAGGACACCCTCCATGTGTGAGGCACCGGCTCCTGTGGTGGCCCCGTCTGGGGTCCCCCGCCCCCCTTTCCCCCGGCCTTCTCTCCCCTCACATCAGCTGGCGCTCCAGCCCCCCCTCCCCCGCTCAGCTGACCACCAGGCTCCCAGGCTCCCAGGCTCCCGCCCCAGCCTGCATGTGGCCGCTGCTCGCCTGGCTGTCCACCCCCATCTCACCCCACGCCCAGCACAGCCCCCTGGTGCCTGGGGACACAGCCACGGCGGGGAGTCAGGCCAGCCCCCTGCACCCAGGCCAGGGCAGACCCGGGGAGGGAGGCCCACAGGTCACACCCTGGGGACACTGGGGCCCGGCCAGTGGCCTGGGTCAGGGCCGTGGGGCGGGCTTCCAAATGGGAAAGCGAGGGTCCCGGCCTGTGCCAAGCCCTGTGCCCTTCAAGACCTTGCCCGAAGCCAGCAGCCGTCTGGCCAGAGGATCCCAGAGGCAGGAACGGCTCTGGGAGTAGAACTTGGAGCCGCTCAGAGACGGGGCGGGGACACACACACCTCCCGGGACCCGGTCTCCCTCCACGGCCCGTGCCTCCGCAGCCGCTGAGAGGACTCGGAGCTACAGTGACAGGCAGGGAGGCTGCGTCTGCGGAGGGGGCTTCCCTGAGGGGTCACCGTCCTCCCAGGAGGAGGGGCTCGGAGAGGCCACGCCCCCACGTTTGGGAGGCAGGGTGGTGCCAGGGCCTGTGCCCCGGGCCAGCGGCGTGGAGCCGGTGACAGGGAGGCCCAGACACCCGACCGGCCAGGACGCGCCTCCCTGAGCCGAAGCCAGGCTGCCCGGGGCCAGTGTGCCCGCCAGACCTGGGTGCCGGGCACACCGAGGCCTGAGCCCCCGCCACCCATGCCACGTGGGCACAGCTCGGGGTGTGACGGGGCTCTCAACCAGGCGGGGAGGCCTCCTCGCCTGACCCCTGGGCCATGGGGGGGGGGGAGGAATACTATGAGGGGGGGAGCTCCAGGGGGAAGCAGGAGGCCCAGCGGGGTCACGTCACCGGGTTTCCAAGGAAGGAGGAAGCGGCAGAGGCCCCGGAAGTGTGGCCGGGGCGTCCCCCCTGGCTCCCCGGGCCCGGGCACCCTCCCGCCCCAGCCAGCGCCTCTGACTGAAAAGCCGTCGGGGAAAACACGCTGTGCGCCGGCTGCTCCCCCAAACCGCGCTCATTTCCAGTAACTGCCGCTTCCACTCAGCAGCCCACACCCAGAGGAAGCGCTGGGGGCGGTCCCTGAGCCACAGCCGCCCGTCCTGCTGCTCAGACAGGGACCGGCCGCCTCCCGAATCCACCCCAGCCTGCAGCAGCCCTGGGGCCTGGAGGTGGGCAGAGGCGAGTCTGCTGCAAAAACGGGCTGGCACGCCTCCCCTGCACGGAGCCGCTCAGGAACTCTGGCCCCAGAGGTCCAGCTGCCCCACCCCCCAGGCCCCGGGCAGAGCCTGTGGATCAGCTGTGACTCAGGAGCCAAGCTACTGCCGCAGGCCCGGCCTATGGCCTATGGCCTATGACCTATGACCTATGGCCTGTGGCCTGGGAACTGTGACGGGGACCTGCCTGTCAGAGGCTTGGCCTTGGCCTTTGGGGTGTCAACAGAGTGACAAGGGGACCCGTTTTTACAGCTTAAAGAACAGCAACGCAAGCTTCAGCACCCAGCCCAGGGGCACCCCCCAACCCCCACCCCCATCGCTGTGGGCGTGACCACGGCCACTCGTTTCCTGAGAAGCTTCAAGACCAGCCTGGGCTCAGCCTGATCGATTGCCCACGAGCGAGCAGCTCCCTCTGAGCCGGCCCCCTGTCCCCCGCCCCCCCCCCCCCCCCCCCCCCGTCCCCATCAGCCCCGTGCACGGGCCAGGTGAGCCCCAGTGCCTGGCGGCCCGGGCCTCCCCTTGGGGACAGCAGCATCCGGGCCTGTCCAATCCTGAGACCCCCAGGCCAGGGCCTGGCAGCTGAGTCTGTCACCCCAGCCCCCCCCCATGACCCCCCACGGCCCTGCCATACAGGTGAGGCCTGGACCGTGAGCAAGGAGGCAGGACTCGGACAGCCACACGGTGAGCCCTCCGGACCCCGGGTCCTCCCAGGACACGCCGAGCCCAGAGGCTGCCCCAGCCCCAGCTCAGGAGCCCCGAGGGCTGGGCTCCGGACGGGGGTGTGTGTGTGTGTGTGTGTGTGATGGCTGCTCACCCCTGGGATGGGCCACACACACCCAATGGGCAGCCCCCGCCCAAAGCAGCACTTCACCCCGCCCCCCCCCCCGGAAGTCAGTCCCCAGGCCTGGGCCCTGAGCGTGGGGGGCCTGGAGGAGGGGGAGGGGCCACATTTCCCAGAATGCTTCTGTCCCAGGGGCAGTGGGTTTGGGGGAGGGTACGGGAGGGGGGATCTGCAGCAAGAAGGACCACTCGGGGGTGAAACATGGGGAGGGGTTTCTGCTCCCAGAATGCCGTGGGCCTCACAGGGGACCGTGGAGCCCCACCCGGGAGACGGTGTTAACGTGCCCCGGCCGCTCCGGTGCCTGCAGGAGGGCAGCGTGAAGAGGGCCCTCTATGTCCGAGCGTGGGGCGCAGCTCCCGGCTCCCGCTGCCTCATGCTCTCGAGCCGGCGAGGGGCCCCAAGCACAGGGAGCCGCAGGCACGGCCGAGCTAACACCCAGGACACAGGCCCCCTCGGGCTCCGTGCCGCTGGGAGGCGGCCACCAGGCCAGGAACGGCACTGATCCTCCCGGGAGGCCTCCCGGCCACCGGCCACCACCATCCCCCTCTCCCCCCACCTCCCCTGCTCACGTCCACGCCGGTCCAGGCCTCGGTGCCGGCCCGTGCCCGCCGCTCTCGGGCGGAATAGGCAGGCAGGAGCCGGTGCTCGGGAGGGAAGCCCTGGCCCCGCAGCTGCAGCCAGGGGAGCCGGGACCCCTCGGGCCAGGAACCGGGACGTGAACAGCCGCGTGTGGGAGCCACCGGGAGAACCATCCAGAACGTGCACCCGGGGCAGAAAGCAGGAATGCTTGCCCGGGGCCAGGGCCAGGGCCAGGGCCAGGGCGGGGGCGGGAGTGCCTGCCTAGTGGGCTTGAGGTCTGTCTGGCGTAAGGAAAGTTCTGGAACTGACTAGGTAATGGTGATGGCTGCACACCCGTGAACATACTAAATGGCCACTGAGCGGGACCATCAGCAGCTGAAACTGCAAAATGTGTCTGTGCACGTGGCCACGGAGACACCGGTGAGTGCCTCCCTGCTCCCCAGACCCAGTCTCAGGACGGGTGAGCGGGCCCGGCCCCGTGGGGTGCCAGGAGGAGGCCAGGGCAGGAAAGGGCACCCTCCGCTGGCCCGCCCTCCCCAGGGCTCCTGCCAATCAGCCTGCTCCCAGCAGGTGCGCCCCCGGGGCCAGGTGGTGAGAACGGAGGCCGGGCGGCCCAGACCGGCGGAACCTGCCTCGCCACCTGGCCAGGCCGCACTCCGGCACCTCTGCCCCCGCGGGCTGCCCCCCTCCCCCGCCACCCCGGGCTCGCAGGCCTGTCCCGGGGCCTGCCCGGGTGCAACTGGGAGGGAGCCCGCTCAGAGGGGGAAACCGAGGCCCCGGAGGAGACGCGGGTCCGAGGGGGCACACAAACCACAGCCAGGCAGCTTCGCACCGTCCGGACCTCCAGGTGGCCCCTGGCCGGCCAGGCCCCCGCCCTGCCCCCCGCCCTGCCGGGAACCATCAGGACCAGACACATCCTGACCCGCAGCCAGGACGCCCGGGTCAGCCGCTCGTTAAACCTCCGGGAAGGCGGGAAGCTCGGACGGGCCTGCCCGGGCAGGCACGGCTCCCACGCCGGCCTCAGGCCCACCTCGCCAGCCTCAGTGTTCCCACCTGTAAACTGGCACATGAAAGGGCAGAGCAGCCACCACCCGCGGAGGGGGCGCCCGCCGCACGGCCGCCCACAGGGGCTTGTGGGGCCGAGAGGAGCGGGGCTGAGGAGCTCCCGCGCCCACGACGGAGGACGGCCCTCGCGACGCTCCAGCACCTCTGCAAACAGCACCCTCTCCTATCACAGACGCCACGTGACAGGACAGGTGTCTTCCGGCCCGGGGAGCCAGGCCCCTCGGCCCAGCGGCCATCCGCCACGGCAGTCACTCCCGGGCCCCGCCCCTGGCACCCCAGCTTCTGGGTCCCCGAACCCTGGCCGCGCCCTCGTGCCGGGCCCAGCGCCCCTTCGTGCTGCTGAGCCGCGGCATCCCAGCCCCAGCCGGCGGCTGCCCTGCCCCCACCCCTTCCTCCCTGCCTGCCGAGCGGTTTCTTTCTAAAAACACGACTGCCATCTCGTCGATGGAAACACGCTGGCGGCCACCCGGGGCGGGGCGGGGCCGGCCCAGGACGCTGCCCCTCCCGGCCGGGGCGTCGGGAGACTTTCTGGTTGACGCTGAGTGTGAACACGTGTTTCCAGCCCCCGCGCCGTCCGAGGCCCGGCACCTCGGACACGACGTAGGTCCCACAGCGGCCATCCTGCCCACCGCCCCAGGGCGGGGATGAGCCTCCGCCGTCCTCCCGCTCCGTCCCCCCCTCCGTCCTCCCTGCTCGCTCCGTCCCACCCTCTGTCCTCCCCCTCCGTCCCCCCCTCCGTCCTCCCTGCTCCGTCCTCCCCGCTCCGTCCCCCCCCCCGTCCTCCCCGCTCTGTCATCCACGCTCCGTCCCCCCCTCTCCATCCTCCCGCTCCGTCCTCCCTCTCCGTCCTCCAGCTCTGTCATCCATGCTCCGTCCCCCCCTCCGTCCTCCCTGCTCCGTCCTCCCCGCTCCGGCCCTCCCTCCGTCCTCCCGCTCTGTCATCCACGCTCCGTCCTCCCGCTCTGTCCTCCCGCTCCGTCCTCCCTGCTCGCTCCGTCCTCCCGTTCCGTCCTCCCTTCTCGCTCCGTCCTCCCCGCTCCGTCCTTTCTGCTCGCAGGACGGCCTGTGACTCAGTGGAAACAGCCAGGCCCATGACAGACACGCAGAGCCTGTCCCTCGAAGCCCGCCACTTCCTGCCGGCACCCGAGCCCGTTAAAGGAAGTCGTGGTCTCGGCCTGTTTCCTCGAGGGGCCAGGCTGACCCGGCAGCGGCAGGAGGAGCTGGGAGGATGGCGGCGGCGGCAGGAGGGGCCGGGCGGACCCAGCAGCAGGAGGGGCCGGGAGGACGGCGGCCGCAGGAGGGGCGGCAGGAGGGCGGGGCAGGCAGGGAAGGAGCAGTGGGCCCAGCCAGCCGGGCTGTGTGACCCCAGGGCCACGCGCAGCCTCTCTGTGCCTCTCCCGGGCCTGGGCCACCCCAGCCTCTGCCCTCACCTCCCGGCACACACACAGCGGGCACAGACGGAGGGCGAGGGAGCCGCGTGGAGCATCCTGGGCCACTACCTTCTCCCCAGGCGGTACCGGCCGGCCCGCCGGGCAGACCCCCCCCCCCCCCCCCGCCCGCCCGTGCTGTCCAAACTGACACATCAGCCAACTCAACGCCGAGAAGGAGGATCCCGAAACCAGAGCCGTCAGCTCGAAAGGAGAAGGCGGGGAAAGGGCCGCCCGGGGCCGGCGGGGTGCGCCTTACCCACGAGAGGCAGCCTGGGAGACCTCGTCCCGGAGGGGTCAGAGGTCAGCTGGCCCTGCGACCCAACACAGGAGGGTCTGGGGCTACAGGCCCCCCCGCCGGCCAGCCGGACGCTGCCCCCGGGCTCGGGCTCGGGGCTGGCCGCTGCTGTGATCTGCTGGCTTTCGCACAGGCAGGGGGAGTGTCCTCTCAGGGCCTCAGGGTGCCCTCGCAGGGCACAGGCCCTGGTTGCAGGCTCCAGCCCCGGTGCGGGGCGTGAAGGCAGCCCGTCCATGATTCTCTCTCATCACGGATGTTTCTCTCTCCCCCGCTTTCCTCTCTGAGATCAACAAAACAAAAAGAGGGGCCACATCAGCACCCCCTCAGCACCGGCTACGGGGGGCAGTGACCCTCCCTCGGCCGCACACAGCGCTGTGCAGAGGGGGCTCCACACGGGGCCACCGGGCCCGTCCTCCGGGGGCCTTCCTGGGGCGCGTCTGCACTGGCGGCGCGTTCCCACCCTGGGCCACCTGACGCGGCCCCTGGGGGCGGTCCCTCCCGCTGGGGTGGAGACAGTGATTCACCAGGTACGGACGTGTCTGGCTCCGACCCACTCTTTCCCACGCGCTGTCCGTAAACCGGCCCGCCGCCGGCTCCGCTGCCCTGCACCCCGGCGCGTGGGGGACAGGGAGCGACCCCCGCCAGGCGGGAAGGGCCGGGCCTCCCGGGAGCCGTGGGGGGCGGGGCGAGCAGGCAGGCACAGGCCTCGAAAGCGGAGGGCGCCGGCCCCGTCCCCGAGCGGCCAGGACCCGTCCTCACTGCGCCGCGCCACACCGGGCCTTGCACACCTGGCCGGCGGGCCGCCCTGGCCTGGTCTCCCCTCCTGCCCGGCCCGCCCAGCGGCAGGGCCTGAGGATGCTTCCGCTGCTCTTCCGAGCGGAGCTGCGGGTGTGCACAATGGGGTCTCTGTGGGCCCGCTCGGCCCAGTGCCAGGCCAGACCGAGGCGGGCTTCCCGCCAAGGAGGGGGCCCCGGGCCCGGGGCAGACAGGCCAGCTCAGGCTGGCAGGGCTCCGGGGAGGAGGGCCCATCTCTCTATCTATCGCTCCGTCCCTCACGCCTCACCCTGAGGCCGGTGAGCGGCGGCGGCAGCCGGATCCCCAGGCACCCGTTCTGGCCAGGGCAGCGGGTGGCACCAGCGTCGGCCAGGGCGCCCTCGGCCTCCCCCAGGCCCGGCTGTCCCCGCTCCCTGGTGGCACTGAGGAGACCCGGCCCTCACGCTGCCCGGCTCAGCACCCTCCTGCCTGCCCCAAACCCTCTGCAGAAGCATGGAGACACCCCCCCCCCCCCCCCCGCCCATGCCTGCGCGGGCTGGCGGGAGGAGCGGTGCATTCTGGGAAGCCACGCATAATTAATCACACGGCATTAATCCGCCTCCCCCGACAATAGCCCCTGCACGTCCGCGGGGTCCCAGCTGTCGGCCCTGAATGAAGGGAAACGAGATTTAGAGCATCACGCGTCGGCGTCGGCGGGAGGGGAAAGAAAGGCCCCAAAAGCAAAAGGGGAAAAAAGTGGTGTGCATTCATTAGCGTCCGCCAAAGACACAATCCCCTTTGTCCGGCAACGGCTCGCAGGCCCCTAATTGGCCCCGTGCGGGCGGGGGCGAGGGGCGGCGGGGTTGTCAGGGGAATAGGCCCCGGGCCCCTGGAATGAGGGCACCCGGACGGATGGCGGGACGGCGGCCGCTGCCCCGCGGCCTCTGGGGGAGGAGGCCTCCCTGTCCCGCCAGCGCCTCCTCATTATTCCCGTCAGGGACGCATTCAAGTTGAAGGGCACTGCCCCACAAGGAGAGCGTCCCCGAGGCGGGCGGGGACTCCCGGGCGGGCAGGCAGGCGGGCACCCCCCTCCCCAGCGTGAGCTCGGTGCACAGCGGGGGGACAGGAGGCTGGGACGGGGACCCAAGACTCGGAGGGTGAGGGGCCAGGCGGCTGGGGGTCGGTGTAGAGCCGTGGATGCCAGGACAGAAACCACACGTCCATAGGTACCCCACCCCCCAAAACCAGAAGAAACGGGCACGGCCACTACTGCCCACTGTTCCGACTGCTGTCCCCCGGCCGGCGCACCTGAGGCCACTCCGCGGCCGGAGGAGCCCGCGGGCCGGGAGGGTGGGTTCGGCTGTGAAATAGCCCGTTTCTTGCCGAGAGGCGCGGCCTGCCAGGAGCCGGAGCCGAGCGGGCGCTCACCTGCCCCGTGCCCCTGGGCTGGCGGGCGGGGGGACCCTCTAAAATGGCCCGCAGTCTCCGGCAGGCCGATAGTCTCTGGGGACTCTGGGAGGACCGGGGACCTCCCTCAGCACCCGGAGCCCGGGTGGCCCGCAGAGGGTGCCGGGCCCTCCCGGGCCGAGCCAGCTCCTCACGCACATAGCCGGCTGATGAAGGGACTGCCAGGCTCTGCCCAATAAAAGCAGCACGTGACCACGCCCGGCTCCCGGGCCATCTCCGGAGACAATGGCCCAGTGTTCCGTCCCCGCCGCCCGCCGCCCGCCAGGCCGAGGCCGGGCTCCCTCCGCCACAGAGCAGCCGCCCCCCAGAGCAGCCGGCCCCCCAGAACAGCCGGCCCCCCAGAGCAGCCGCCCCCCAGAGCAGCCGCCCCCCAGAGCAACAGGTCCCTTCAGAGCAACAGGTCCCCCCAGAGCAGCCGGCCCCCCAGAGCAGCCGGCCCCCCAGAGCAGCCGCCCCCCAGAGCAGCCCGCCCCCCCAGAGCAACAGGTCCCTTCAGAGCAACAGGTCCCCCCAGAGCAGCCGGCCCCCCAGAGCAGCCGCCCCCCAGAGCAGCCCGCCCCCCAGAGCAGTCAGTCCCCTCAGAGCAGCCGCCCCCCAGAGCAGCCGCCCCCCAGAGCAGCCGCCCCCCAGAGCAGCCGCCCCCCAGAGCAGCCGCGTGGCGCAGGTGTACTCACACGCAGGCCTCGGTGCCGTTGGGGTGCGCTTCACACTTCCCGCCATTCAGGCAGGTCTCGCTGGGCTGGGAGCACCGCAGGCCTGGGGGGCGAGAGGAGAGGTCAGCTCCCAGCACCCGGGGGCCACGCCACGGCCACGGCCATGGCCCACCCCTCCCCTCCCCTTCTGCGTAACGGGGGTGGCCCAGGGAGCCCCTGCATGAGCCCCAAGGGGCTTCCACATTCTGACGGGGAGCGGGAGGAGCGGCTGCGGACGGCAGGTGCACGGGGCGCTCCCTGTGGGGCAGGGCACCCCAAACGCTGCCCCAGGGCAGCAGGGACGGGGGAGGGCCGGGCACCGTCCCAAACTTGCCCCCCACCCCGTCCTGGCGGGAGCCTGGCTGGGCCGGCCCTCCCCAGCCCCAGGATTGTCCTGCTGTTCAAACAGCCCTGCGAGGGGGCAGCGCCGGGCTGGGGGGGGGGGGGGCGGCCGCACTTGGCTCGCGGATCGTGGGAAAATGCGACAGCTGCAAGGCCGGCCGCCCCGCCCGCCAACAAAGCGCCCGCCGCCGGGAATCAGAGCGGCCCATTGTGGTGCCAGGCCGCCTCCTGGGGCACCGGGACTGCGCCCTGGGGACCGGCCCCGCCCCAGGACACCCAATACCGCTCCCCGGCACCTCCGGGCTGCGCCCCCACGCGCCCCGAGGACGGAGACGCTGTTTGGAGGATCCGAGCCCAGAAGAGGAGTTATCGCCCCCCCCCCGCCCCTCCCTCTCCAGGGCGGGGTGAATCTAGCCCCTCGGAAGCCGGGGAGCAGCGGGGAGCCCTGCCTTCTGGAAGTGGGGAGTAACTCCTGCAACTTTTGGGGAAACTGAATGAATCGCAGCGCCTCCTGGGGACCCCCTCCCAGCGCATGGGAGACATGGACCAGCACCCCTCCCCGCCCCAAGGTCTCAAACTTGAACTCCAAAGTGAAAGTCCCCCAGGAGCAGCTGAATCCCCCAAGCCCGCCCCCCCAAAACCTGTCTGCGAGCCAGGGCGGCGCAGCGGCCTCGCGGGGGGGGGGGGGGGAGGGGACCCTGGGATCCCGGCCCGCGCCCCTGCCCCCGGCTTCGCGGAGCTCTGCCGCCTGGGCCGGCGGACCGGGCCCACCGCGCGCCCCGCGACGCCCCCCGCCCGTGCGTGCGGCACCCGGACCCCACGCTGCGCGCCCCAACATCCGCTCCGGCGCGGGCCGGAGCCGGAGAAGAAAAATAAATGGCCCCGAAGCAACAGGAAACCAAACCGACTCGATTCAAATCGAAAAGGGGTGGGCAGTGCGCGCCGGGGCCGGCCCCAGCGCAGCTGGCGGGGGCGCGAGACAGGACCGGGCCTCCGGGCTCCCCCCGACCCCGACCGACCCCAACCCCGGCCCCGGCCCCGGCCCCGGCCCCGGCTCCGACCCCAACCCGGCCCCGGAGCTGGCGGCCGGGGAGGGTCAGCCCCTCCGCATCGCAGCCCCGGACCCCGCGGCGCCCTCCCGCCCGCCCCCGCCCGGGCGCGGGCCCCTCTCCTCCGCCCCGGCCACGGCTCCACCCCGGGCGCGCGGCGCCGCCGAAGTTCCCGGAGGCGCGGGAGTTGCTGGGGGGACGCCCTACCTCGTGCGCCCAGCGCGGGCAGCAGCGCCAGGCAGAGCAGCGGCGCCAGGAGCGGGGGCATGCTGCCCGCTGCCCGCTGCCCGCCGCCCGCCGCCCGATGCCCGCTGCCCGCCGCCCGCGTCCGGGGCTCCTGCTTCGCCGGGGGGTCCCGCACCCCGCGCGCCGGGGATCGCGGCCGCTGCTTCTCCTCTCGGTGGCGGGCGGCTGGGCTCCGTGCCCCTGGCCCCGCTCCGCGGCCGGCTGGCTCCTCCGCTGCGCCCCGGACCCCGGCCCGCACCCGCGCCCCTGCGCTCCCTCCCGCGGCCGCGGCGCTAGTGAGGAGCGGGGAGCCCCGCGCTCCGGCCCCGCCCCGGCCCCGCCCCGCCGGCCGGCCCGCCCCGATCCCTCCGCGGCCCGCGCCCCCGCCGCCGCCGCGCCCCCCGCGCCCCTGCCGGCGCGCACCTCCCCGGCCGCACCTCCCCCGCCGGGCGCGCCGCCGGAGCCGGTCCCCGGGGCGGGGGGCGGGGCGGGGACCGGGCGGCCCGGGGACTACTTCTCCTCCGAAAGTTTTCCGAGGCCAGAAGTTTGCGGCGGAAGGATCCGCTCGGTGCCACGACCAACGACAATTGGCACCGTTTGCATCTCAATGGAGAGGAGGCCGGGGCTGGGGGGAAGGGGGACCTGCGGGGAGGGGGCCATTCCCGCGGGGAGCTGAGCCCCAGAGGCGGGGGCAGCGGCCAAAGCCAAGTTTAGGATTCCCTGGCCCGGGGGATCCCTGCCAGGAGCCTCGGGGCGCAGAGGCTGGAGACCCGGGCGCTGGGCCCAGGGGGGCGTGGGCCTCAGGCAGCCCTTGGTGTGGGCCTCCGGAGGCTCCTGGGGACCCCGGGGAGCAGCCTTGGGCCAGAGGATTGCGCACCCGCCCCCCGCCCCCCGGGGACCCGCCTCCGGATGCTCCTGGGCCGCTTGGCTGTCCTGCCCCTTCCCGGGCGCCTCCGGCCTCTGGTGCCCGCACAGCGTGAGCGTAAGGCCTGGCAGACCCGCTGCTGGCACCCTGGGTCCTCCCACGTGCTGCTTCCGGAGGACGGGTCTCTCCGCGCCCATGTCAGACTGGGCATCCTGTGCCAAGGCGGGCTGAGCCCTGGACGTCCTACATGCCCGCCACAGGGCTGGCACACCGGGGTCAGACAGCCCGCCCTGCCCGCCAGGGCACTGAGCCGCGGCCGTCTGTCCAGCTGGCATCTGGACTGGGTGGGTGTCAGAGGGCGGGCAGCCTTCAAGGTGGAGAGGGGCCTGGCCAGGGTCAGACACGGGAGCTGCGGACCCCCCCAGAGCAGACAGACCACCTCACCAGGGGGGCCTGAGAGGTGGCCGGAGTCGGCGGGACAGCAGGTTGCACACCGGCCCTGGGCCTGCCCTCCGGGCCTGGGCGGGCGCCGGGCGCGGGTGCCGCTGGTGCTGTGAGCCCTGAGGGACAGCGAGGGCGGCCCCCGCGGCAGCTCCGAGTCCCGGCCGCTTCTCCGGGGCCGGTGCGGAGCGGGCGAGGCAGCAGGGGTGTTCGCAGGCAGCGGGGCTGGAGGAGCACTTTCCTTTATTTTCTGTGTTTGTTCGTTTGTTAGACGGAAACTCTGCTCCCCCTCCCCCGTCCCCCGGCTCAGGGACCCAGGGCTCTGCGCACCGCGGCCCCCTCCTCTGGGGGCGGGGGACTGACGGCCAGCGGCCAGCGCTCCTCGGGGGCCCCGGCCTGGGAGCCCCCCTGTGTGCCCCTGGGAGCCGGCGCCCCTGCCACAGGCCAGGCCCGGGGAGGATGCCCAGCCTGGTGTGGGGGTCAGTTCTCACCCTTCGGCCAAGGGACAGCCCCAGGGGGGGCGAGGGGGAGCAGGAGAGGGGACAGCAGGGGGACACTGCAGAAGGGAGGGGAGTCTCACCTGGGTCTGCCCAGCTGAGCCAGCTTTACCCGGACCTCCACCTCCCCAGCTCCCCCTCCCCGGGCCACCTGGGCCCCCGGGCCGAGGAGGGGCCGAGGAGACCCCAGCAAAGCCCCAAGTGCTGGGGCTGGGAGGGGCGGGCAGCCTTGGCAATGCCATTCACAAATGCTGGGGTGGGGGGGAGCGAGGTCTGGCCTCCCTCTGGTCTCAGCCTGCCAAGCCGGGGCCTGAGGGAGAAGGGGGCGGTGCTGATAGGTCCTGGAGGCCTCCTAGGGGGGGCCTGGTGGTCCCTGATAGGAGCTGAATGGGGCAGCGACGTGCAGTCACAGTGGGCTGCCTGCCGGCTCCGGGCTGGGGCTGGGACCAGGGGGGCAGGGAGGCCCCAGGAGGTTGGAGGTCAGGCCCCTGCTCCCTGCCCATGACCCCCTGCCCCGGGCGGGGTAGCGTCGTGCTCCCCACGGTGCTGGCTCCAGTCCAGCCAGCAGGGCCTGGCCGCAGCGGACAGGTGGGGGGTGAGCACACAGGGCTGGCGTGCGGCTGCCTCCCTGCTTCCCCAATTTCTCACAGTCAGTGAGTGTGTGTGAGTGTGTGTGTGTGAGTGAGAGTGTGTGTATGTGTGAGTATGTGAGTGAGTGAGTGTGTGTGTGTGTGAGAGTGTGTGTGTGTGAGAGTGTGTGTGTGTGTGTGTGTGTGTGTGTGTGTGAGTGAGTGTGTGTGAGTGTGAGTGTGTGTGTGTGTGGGGGGGAGGGCGGTGGTTCCCCCCCCACACACACACTCACACACACTCACACTCACACACTGAGAAAGGGTGCAGGTGCAGTGGCCCTGGAGCATGAAGAGGGGTGTCGGGCGGGACGAGGGCTGGCGGCTGGCTGAGGGTGGGGTGCGGGCTGTGGGAAGATCCCAGAACACGGACAGACAGGGTGGTGCCCTCGGCCTTCTGAAGTTGGTTGTAAAACAGATCTGAGCGGCTGGCAGAGAGGGAGCGGGAGGCTGGGTGTCCAGCTCCTCTCCCTCCCGTCCCCCAACCCCAACCGCACAGCCAGACCCAGGCCCAGCGCTGAGGGACCGTCCCTGCCCCGGGCCTCGGTTTCCCCTGGAGTCTTCTCTCCCCGCCTGCACCCGGACAGCCCCCGTGCGAGCGGCTGGCGGACGGGGTGGTGACCCTGTGCTGTGCAGGCGCGTCTCCTGCTTTGGCTCGGCCTGAGCAGCGCCTCCGATCCCCCCGGCCTGGGGCCCGTGTTCAGGGCCCGTGTCCTCGCAGGAGGCTGGGGTCCTGAGCTTGCTTCCCAGCCCGTCCCTCAGGCAGGAGCCCTGTCCCCGCCACCTGTCCCCCTGCCCCCTGTCCCCCCGCCCAGCACGCACCCAGGCCGGCGGCGTGGGCCCTTTCCTGCCCACTCCCTGCGGCTCTGTCCTCGGCTGACGTGACCCACCTTCACGCCTCAGCCTCCCCTCCCGCAGGGGCCACCAGAGCCTGAGCCCCCGCTCCCACCCTGTCCCTGAGGGTCACCCCTCCACACACACACACACTCACACACACACTCACACACACACACACACACACACTCACACACACACACTCACACACACACACACTCACCAACACATACTCACACACACACACACACTCACTCACACACACATACGCACACACATACACATGCACACACATGCACACACGTGCGCACATGGACACACGCACACACATGCACACACGGACGCACACACAAACACACACGTGCACGCACCCCCCCCACACACACACTCACACACACGCATGCACACACACGCACGCACACAGACTGCCTTGTGACAAATGGAGGCTCCCAATGCGAACGCGGGCTCTGCCCAGGCCTTGCCCAGGCCCTGCCCTGCGGGACCCCGTGCCCCTGGCCCCATGTCTGCCACCACGTGGGAGCCCAGGCCCCCGGCAGCTCAGGCCCTGCTGCCCCAGAGGCCGGGGACGAGGGTCAGCACCCCAGAAGCGGGCACGGAGCCTGGGGAGCGTGTTGCCCGGGCAAGTCCCCGGCAGGTAGGCCCGGCTGGCGGCTCCGAGGGCTGCAAACCCGGCCGTGGCCGACCGGTGCCGTCTTCTGAGAGGGGCTGTGGGCGGCACAGCAGGGCAGGCGCTGCCAGGGCCCCCCGCCCAGCGTCTCCTCAGGGCGCAACCACCGCCCGCACCTCCCAGCGCCCCACTGCCAGGGGGGGGGCGGCAGGGGGGCTGGGCGGGCCCCGGGTCCCAGAGGGGGCCCTCTCCAGCCCAGCCCCTCCTCTGCCCAAGGCCGGTCACCTACGGGGCAGCCTCAGAGGGGGGAGTGGGCGGGGCCTGCCCCAATCAGGGGCTCGGGGGAGGGGCCAGTGGGGCCTGGGCTCCCAGAGCTGCCTGAGCTTCCAGCTCTGAGCTCGGAGCTGACACCCCGGGCTGCACCCCCCTCCCCCAGCCCCGTGCCCGAGGACAGGAACATGCCCGGTGCCCGTGGTACGGACAGACAGGGGCGCCCTTGGTAAGGCTGGGAGCCCAGCCTGGCACCAGGGTGTGCCCTCACCAGCCCCCCCTCCCGGATCCTGGGACCCCTGCCCAGCCTCCTGGGGGCGGGGCTCCAAGGGGACCCCCCTCGGCCGGGGGAGCCCCCCCCTCCTGCTGGGCCGCAGGCTGGCGGGACTCTCTCCAGAAAGAAGGGCCTCGGGGGACGAAACTGCGGGCCCCACCCCCTGGGCTCCGGCACAAAAGGTACAACCGGGCCTGAGTCACAGGCAGAAATGCCAGCCAGGAGCCCTCCTCCCCGCCGGTCTCCGCCTCCTCCCGTCCTCCTCTGTCTTCCTTCCCCTTTTCCTTCCTGGGTTACAAACAGCTGGACATTCCTCCTTTTGGGGTGATGGGGCGACCCCCGACTTCCCACCGCAGAGCCTTCTGTGCCGGAGGAGCTGCCGAGGAGGGCCCGGGGGGCCGGCAGAGGGTCTCCGCCCCCCACAGCCCCCCACGCACCCCCTGCCGGGCCCCCGTGGGCCCCCGCCCACGGGCGCCCTGAGCCCCTCTCCCATCCGCTCCAGACACATTCAAACTTGCTCAGAACTTCCGTCCTCCCCCGCACCCCCCTCCGTGGGAACGCGGCCGGCCGGGAGGGGGGCTTGGGTTTCAGGGCGCGGGGAGCTGTTCCCCAGGCCCGGGGCGCAGGCGCGAGCAGGTAGGCACATCTGCGAGCCATTTTCCTGCCTGGGGGCACGAGGGGTGGGGAGGGAGGGGAAAACCCCACAGCCCTTAAGTAGACCGGATCCTCCGCCTCTGCCTGACAGCTCCGGAGAACGTGCCAAACGCCAGGCTGCCGACGGCGTGGGAACGCGGGCGCAGTCAGACCCGCTCGGGGCCATTTAACTGGAAACAGGCGCTCCGCGGCTCCTGCCAGGGGACAGGCCTGCCGGCTCCCGGCTCCTATCTCCCCCTCATCTCTTCGCTCGGGCCTCCGCAGCTCCTTATCGAGGCCATCAGCGCTGGGAAACGGTGCAATAGCTTCTAACCGGCGGGAAGGGACGCTGGGCCTGTCTGAGGCCCGGGCTGCGGGGCTGGGGGGCCGCGGCTGCAGGCAGGCCTGGCTCAGGGCGCTCGGCCGCTGCAGGGTCTGTGAGGACACGGACGGCCATCACGCCGGATAAACGCAGTGATAAACGCAGGCCCAGAGGACCCGCCGGGCTGCGCGTGGGAACTCTCCGGCCTGGGACGCTGCGCGCCAGACCCAGGCTCGGGGCGTCCTGAGCCGGGTGACGGGGCCTGAGCGCCCACACAGCGAGCACTGGCTGACCCTGAGCTGGGGAGGGCGGAGGCCTCCGTTTTCTCTCTCCATGGCCCCAGGCACCCAAGGAGGCCGGTTCCACCGCCTGAGGGCGGCTGGCGGGGTGCCAGGGGCGTGCAGGGGGGTAGGGGCCCCTCGGCCGCCACCCCTGGGGGCCTGGGGGGTGAGCTGGGACGCCCAGGGTGAGGAGACCTCCGTCCGTCCGTCTCCTGGCAGGAAAGGTTTCAGCAGAGACCCAGGCGGCAGAGCAGGCCCAATGCATCGGCCACAGCAAACCCACTCAGGACGGAAACACGAGGGCCTAGAGGAAGCCACAGGAAGGAGCGTCCGGGCAGGGCTGCCGGCTCAGGGGGAGCCAGAGAAAAGGGGGCCTGGGGACGGGGTCAGGGGTGAGCCCCGGGCGAGCTGCCGCTGCCCATTGCACGTCTTGGGAGGGGGGGGGGTCCCTTAGAGCCATGGCCGGCAAACTCACTCGTCAGCAGAGCCAAACACCAACGGTACAACAACTGGAATTTCTTTGGAGAGCCTCATATTTAAACATAAACTATATAGGCAGGCACCTTGTTATTAACTAGATTCCTGGTGCACGAATTCGTGCACAGGTGGGGCTGATGTGGCTGGGCAGGCTGCAGGGCAGGCTGCGGGGACAGGCCAACCCCACCCTCTGGTCAAACTCCTGGGAGAGGCATCAATTTGCATATTAGCCCTCTATCATATAGGATTAGAGTCCTCCTAAGCTGGCCTTTGCTAAAACCTCAAGGGGCCAAAGAGATGCATGTGGCTCAAGAGCCACAGTTTGCCGACCACGCCTTAGAGGGAAGGCGGGGGGGGGGGGGGGGGGGGGGGACTGGTGCGGGAGCTCCCGGGGCAGCGTGGGAGGGAGAGCGGGGCCCTTCGGTCAAAGGGAGCAGGCGGCAACCCCAGGGGAGGCCTGGGGGAGGGTCCAGCTTTCAGGTCCCGGTCAGCACTGACTGGCGGGCGCTGGGCAGGGTCCCTCGTCCACGCGGCTGGCCCCGAGGGCAGGCATGGCCCCGCTCTGGTCTCACTGCTTCTCTGGGCCTCCAGCCAGCGCGTCACCCAGGCCTCGGTGCGTCCAGGGCTTGCCGCGGGGTCTGCGAGGGACCAGGCCCTGCTGTCCTTGTTCCACCCCGGGCGGGAAGGCAGGGCGGGTCCGAGCCAGCGACCGGCCACAGGGAAGGTCAGGGAGGGAGGGGAGGGAGGAGAGGTCGGGGAGGGAGGGAGGGAGGGAGGTCGGGGAGGGAGAAAGGAGAGGCCGCCCTGGGGCAGGGCCTTGTTTTACGCTTTACCCGGGCTGCTGCCCTGTACCTGGCCTGCGTCCCCGCTCTGCTCCTGTCCGCCTGACGCCGGTGACAGACAGGACAGGCAGCCCGGCCTCCTGGGGCCTCGCTCACGGGCTGTCTGTTCCCCTTTCCCCAGCGCTGGGCCCTGATGGCCGCTCCCCGCTCAGAGCCCGGCCCGCAGTGAGCAGGGAACCGGCAGCAGAGCCCCGGCAGCCCTGAGCCGGCGCCTGAGCGGGCACCCTGGTCCCCCCAGGCCCAGCCCCTCTCTGCCAGCCCGGGCCGGCCTTCGCTGAGGGTGGGTCCTTCCTGCAGAGCCGCACTCCGCCTCCCACTCCCTCTCCCTCGCCCGCAGGCCTGCCCGCCAGGAGCGGACCCGGTGCCACCGGCCGCCCACGGGTGCCAGGACCTGCCTCAGTCCCCAGAGTCCGTGAGACGGCCCGGGACCAGGTCCGCGGCCTTGCTGGGAGCAGGCCTGGGCAGAGGGACCAGCTTGAGGAGTCAGACGGGAGGGTCACCCCGGGGCTGGGTTCCGGGACGGGACCTCTGGGCACAGATGCAGAGGCAGCAGAGGGTGGCGTGGCCCCGGCCCCGGGAGCCAGGGCTGCCAGCAGCTGGCGGGCGCTGAGGCTGGAGCCGAGGGGGCAGGAGGGGGATCAGGCGGGAGAGCGTTCTCGGCCTGAGGCTCTGGGTGGACAGTCACTGCGACTGTGGCCCCAGGAGACGGCCCCGGGGTCGAGGAATCTTAAGGCAAAGGAAGCTGGTGTTTGATTTCACGAGCTTTTGCACAAGGTGGGGGTGGGGGTGGCGAGAGGCAGTGAGGAGGTCGAAGGAGGCGATGAGGTCGCCGAGGGGCCGAGCCGGCTCCCTGCAGGGCGGAGGGACAGAGGGGCGGCACCTGCTCGCCCACCTGCTGGCCCGCGGCCCCCGCTGCCCCGCAGCCTCTTTGCGGGAACCTTTCTGTCTGAGTGACCACGGGGCCAGCCCCGGCTCCCCTGGCTGAGGGCCTGCAGCTCCGTGGCCAGGCCGGTCCGTGGGGCAGGCCTCACGGAGGGACCTGAGGGGACACGCCATCCCCACAGCCGGCACTCTGCGAGATCACGGCCACGGGGAGACCCGAGGGTGTGTCCCCCAGCGCAGCCCCCCGGACCCCACGCAGGCAGGCGCCGGCTTCCCGGGAGCACTCAAGGCCGAGAGGGCTCTGCTTGCTTTGGTTTTCGTTAATCCTCAGCCGAGGGTGTCTTTCCCCTTGATTTTTTTAGAGAAAGGAAGAGAAGCAGAGAGGAAGGGAGAGAGAGAGAGAGAGAGAGAGAGAGAGAGGCTGATGAGAGCTACATTGATGGGTTGCATCCAGCCCCGGACCAGGGTAGGGCGCCGCCGGGACTCGAACCCCCACCTTTCAGTGCAGAGCCGTGCAGGAGCCCCTCGGTCCGGGGGCGGAGCCCCGGGTCCGTGGCAGTGCCGCCCGGGTCACTCACGCCCACCGCCCTGTGCCCCTGGGCTGACTCCTCAGTGCGGCCCAGGGTCTGGCCTCCTTCTCCTCAGCCCGCTCCCCCTCTCCTGTGGGATCTGGGTTCCAGCGGCAGGAGGCCTCCCACAGGCACGGCGCCCGGCACTGCGGCTCTCCGCTCCCGCGGCCGTGGCCGAGCGCTGGGTGCCAAGGCTCCCCTGTGCCGCATGGCGCCTATGCTCAGGGCCTGGGACACCCGGGGGTGGGGATCGCCCCCCGAGGACCCCGCAGTGGGTGGTTCTGGGCCCTGGGCCCTGCCACACGCCCAGAGAGGCACCCTGCAGGCTGGACGCTCGGGCCAGCTTCCCACGGACAGACGGGGAGGAGCCTGGGGCACCGGCCAGCCCTCCAGGCCACTGACACACACGCAGACACAGACAGACACACAGCCCTGAGCCCGGCCCTGGGGAAGGAAGGCGTGTGAGATGCGGAGCAGTGGTGACGGGCTACATGGCTTTTACACAAATGAAAAAGGAGACACGTGGAAGCTGCTTTCTCTGGCCCGGACTCCGTGCTCTTTCGTAAGAAACCAGGAGGCTCAGAAACAGCCCGCCTGCCTTCCTGCCCCGAGGCTCCGAGGAGAGACGCGGGAGGGAGCGGGTCCCCGCGGTCTCGTGACTCAGTGGTGAGTCAGGGCTGCTGGGCCCGAGGCCCCCGGCCGACACCGCTGCTCCCAGCTCCCACACGGCCGCCTGCCCGTGTTCCCCTCCCTCCTGCCAGTCACCCCCGAAATCTAAGGCCACCTTGCCCCTGGCCCCGCGGCTCCTGCCATCCTCGCCCTCGGCCCCGCTGCGGCTCCCAGGCTGCCCTCTGCCTGGCCAGCCCGGCGCCTCGGGAAGGACAGCCGCTCCCCGGGAGGAGGGTTCAGCGAGGGCAGAGGGAGCCACGCGGGCAGCCGGGTCCCAGAGGAGCCCATGCAGCCAGGGCGCCTCCAGGTCCCCTGCACCCACCCCCAGCTCTCAGCGTAGAGGCTGTGGCTGTGGTTACGTTCCTCATTCCCAGCCGCAGGGGACGGGCTCCCCGGCCAGGGAGCTGGACGCGGCCAAGGTGTCCACCGAGCCCGCCCGGTGCTGACACTCAGCCCGGATCAGCCAGTGGAAGGGGCCGTGGGGGCCCCGAGGCCCTCAAGGGAGAGGGTGGCCTCAGGGCGCAGGGAGCGGGAGGTGCAGCCAGCACGGACGGAGCCCAGGCCGCGGCCCTCTGCACCCTCTGCAGCCACTCAGCACCCCCCCGCAGCCCCCCTGCAGGCCCCTCCGCAGCCCCCCACCCTGAGGCCGCCACGCCAGTGGGAAGGCGCCTGAAGCAGACCCCCCGGCCACAGCCTGTCACCACTCGTGGCCCTCCTCCTGCTTCCTCCCGGGTCCCCCAGCTGCTGAGGGGGCACCGCCTGCCCCCAGGGTCCCAGAGCCCCCTCCGCTGGCGGGCACTGAGCCCTCTCCCCACGGGAGCCCCCGCTGCGGGTGCCGCTTCCTCACACGCACCCAGGGGCCCCCCGCAGGCGGGTGGGGCTCCGCTGGGAAGGGCCGACCCCCTGCTCGCTGGGCAGGTGTTTCCGCAGCCGGGCGCCCCGAGGGGGACGGGCCCAGAGGCCCCCACGGCTTGTTTCCTTTAGAGAAGCCCAGGGGCCAGCAGGAACCTCCTTTCTGCTCTGAGTGGGGGGGCCTGACCCCCACAACCCAGCCCCTCAGGCAGGTCCTGCTCCTTCCAGCCCACAGCGAGCCAGGGTGGGGGGGGGTAGAGGGGGACCAGCGGGGGGGGGGGGCAGGGCCAGACCGGCCCAGATGAGCCCCAGCCCGGCAGGCGCTGAGAGAAGGTGGGCAGGAGGTGCCCGCGCAGGCCGAGGAGGGGGTGCCTGGGGCCTCCCCGGAGGGTCCCTGCCCCAGGGCTGGGTCTCCGGCCAGCTGCCCACAGGGGTCCGAGGAGACCAGCCGCAGGAGGGGGAGCGCCTGGGGACTGTCCCCTCCTGACCCTGGAGCGGAGGCCGCACACCACGCTGGGACTCCTGGCCTGGCTGAGCCTCACTCTTCTCCTCCAGGAAATGGGCGGTTTCTCCCCCGGTTACCCCCTCAGCTGGCACGGGAGGGACAGGAACTTGGGTGAAGACGGGGCGGGCCATGCAGCGTGGACCCTTCCCACCAGGCGACCTGCCCAGCTCAGGCCCCGGCCACCTGGGCGGCCGCTCGGAGCTGCCGGGGCGTGTGTCACGCAGACCAGGCGCCTCAGCGGTGAGTCATTGGGGGGCCTTCCCTGCAGCCCCCCCAGACCCTGAGCGGCCCCTCCGCAGCGCGGCCGTCTGGCAGCTCCCTGGGACCTGGAAGGTGGGACCCCAAGCCGAAGGGACCCCTCGGAAATGTGGGTGAGACCCCTCGGGGTCCGGCTCTGAGAACTGGTTCCATTCAGCCTGAGGGAGCAGGACTGACCGGCCCAGCCTGGCCCGCATCGCACCTGGCTCTGGTCCTGCCTCCAGGGCGAGTGCAGGGGAGCTCATGGGAGCTCTGGGCAGGCCCCCCGGGCACCCCCCTTGCTTCCTCATGGGGTGTGTGAGGGACAGACACTTCCTGCAGGAGCCGCAGCCAAGCAGCGTCAGCCGCTGGAGAGCAGGGAGGGATGGAGAGGACAGGGTGGGGGCAGCAGACCTGCCCCCCCAGCTGCAGATCTGCCCCCCCAGCTGCCCACCTGCCCCCCCAGCTGCCCACCTGCCCCTCCAGCTGCCTACCTGCCCCCCCAGCTGTCCACCTGCCCCCCAGCTGCCTACCTGCCCCCCCAGCTGCAGACCTGCCCCCCAGCTGCCCACCTGCCCCCCAGCTGCCCTGGCCTGGAGGCTGCAGATGGAATGTGGCGGCTTGGGGTAGGGGCAGAGCAGGCCAGGCAGCCTGGGGCGCAGTAAACAGGAAAACCCGGGGCTGAGGCCCAGGAGAGGAAAGGGCCGGTCAGATGCCGCAGAACAGTGCGTGCGGCCGGAAGCCACGACCTCTCCGTGTCTGTGTCCGCTCCCGTGTGAGCCAGGCTCTGCCGAGTCCCCCCAGGCCCCGGCACATCCCCCCCAGGCCCCGGCACATCCCCCCCCCAGGCCCCGGCACAGTCCCCCCAGGCCCCGGCACAGCCCCCCAGGCCCCGGCACATCCCCCCCCAGGCCCCGGCACAGTCCCCCCAGGCCCCGGCACAGCCCCCCAGGCCCCGGCACATCCCCCCAGGCCCCGGCACATCCCCCCAGGCCCCGGCACATCCCCCCCCCAGGCCCCGGCACAGTCCCGCCAGGCCCCGCCAGGTCCCCAGCACATCCCCCCAGGCCCCGGCACATCCCCCCAGGCCCCGGCACATCCCCCCCCCAGGCCCCGGCACAGTCCCGCCAGGCCCCGCCAGGTCCCCAGCACATCCCCCCCAGGCCCCGGCACATCCCCCCCAGGCCCCGGCACATCCCCCCCAGGCCCCGGCACATCCCCCCCAGGCCCCGGCACATCCCCCCAGGCCCCGGCACATCCCCCCAGGCCCCGGCACATCCCCTGGCACAGGCCCCGGCACATCCCCCCAGGCCCCGGCACATCCCCCCCCAGGCCCCGGCACATCCCCCCAGGCCCCGGCACATCCCCCCCCAGGCCCCGGCACATCCCCCCAGGCCCCTCTCCAGGCCCCGGCACATCCCCCCCAGGCCCTGGCACAGTCCCCCCAGGCCCCGGCACAGTCCCCCCAGGCCCCGGCACAGTCCCCCCAGGCCCCGGCACAGTCCCCGCCAGGCCCCTCTCCAGGCCCCGGCACATCCCCCCCAGGCCCTGGCACAGTCCCCCCAGGCCCCGGCACAGTCCCCGCCAGGCCCCGGCACCTGTGGCTCTCGGGAGCCCACAGCCCAGCTGAGCGGGCCGTTCCTCGTCCTCCATGAAGCCCGGGCTCTGGGCCGGCTGACGGGGCCCTGGCCTGACCCCCCCCCCCGCCCCCGGAGCCGTGCCCGGGACTCTGCAGCCTGGGAGGCACGTGCCCTACACACAGTCAGACACCCCCTAACTGTCCTTGGCCTGTGTCTGTGGGGGTCTGTGATGGTGGGTGTGGGGGGGATCTGTGGGGGGGGGTCTGTGGTGGGGGTGTGGTGGGGGGTGTGGTGGGGGGTCAGTGGGGGGGTGGGAGGTGTGTGGGGGTCTGTGGGGGGTCTGTGGTGGGGGGTGTGGTGGGGGGATCTGGGGGGGTCTGTGGGGGGTCTGTGGGGGGTGTGGTGGGAGGGGTCTGTGGTGGGGGTGTGGTGGGGGTGTGGTGGGGGGTCAGTGGGGGGGGGTGGGAGGTGTGTGGGGGGTCTGTGGGAGGGTCTGTGAGGGGTCTGTGGGGGGTGTATGGTGGGGGTGTGGTGGGGGGATCTGGGGGGGTCTGTGGGGGGTCTGTGAGGGGGTGGGAGGTGGGGGGTGTGGTGGGGGTGTGGTGGGCTGTGTGGTGGGAGGGGTCTGTGGTGGGGGTGTGGGGGTGGGATCTGGGGGGTCTGGGGAGGGGTCTGGGTGGGGTGGGGAGGGGCGTGCGGTGAGGGTTGAGCTGTGGCTCAGTTTGGAAGCAGGTAGGCTAAGGTGACCAGACGCCTGCTTTTGGCGGGACAGTCCCGATTTTACTGGGGATCGTGACCCGGAGCAGAACACGGAGGAGCCAGGCCACCGCCTCAGCCCCGGAACCGGGCGGCTGTCCCCAGAGGAGGCCGGGAGCCGCAGAGCTGAGCACGCTCATTACCCACTTTATCTTTTTAAAAATATATTTTTATTTCAGAGAGAAAGGGAGAGAGAGAGGTGAGAGAGAATCACTGATCAGCTGCCCCGACTGGGGATGGAGCCCGCAACCCGGGCCTGTGCCCTGACTGGGAATCAAGCTGTGACCTCCTGGTTCCCGCTCACACGCCGGCCGGGCTGACCTGCCCACTTCAAAACACACTTTATTGATTTTACAGAGAGGAGGGGAGAGGCAGAGAGAGCTAGAAACATCGATGAGAGAGAAACATCCATCAGCTGCCTCCTGCACACTCCCTGCTGGGGATATGCCCTCAACCACGGTACATGCTCTTGACCGGAATCGAACCTGGGACCCTTCAGTCCGCAGGCTGACGCTCTACCCACTGAGCAACACCGGCCGGACTGAATTGCCCACTTTAACCTGTTAACAGGTTAAGTGTCTAAGTCTATGTTGTGTGGATTTCGCCTCAAAAACCAAAAGAATGAGAGAGAGGGGCCTCCTGGCCCTGCCCCTTCCCCAGGGCTCAGCGCTGCCAGGAGGGAGGGCCTGGCCCAGGGCACACGGGGGCGGGGGGGCCTTGAACCCAGGTCTCCCCTGGCAGGGGAGGCCCCCGACGGATTTACCTGCAGACACATCTAGGGCCGGGGCAGGCGAGGGCCCGTTGGGGGGCCAAGGCTGTGTCCCCAAAGGCGCCCAGGGAGCAGGCAGAGGGGGGCCAGGCCTGGGCCAGGCCGGGGAGCAGCCAGCGTGGGAGGCTCCGTCCCGATGGTCAGCCCTCGGCCCACATCCGGGCAGCTGAGGCCGGAGTCCGGCTCTGACCCTCCTATCAGCCGCTCCTGCCCTGCCTTCCCGTCTCTCTGGCCCTTCACCCCAGAGGCCTCCCCTCCCTGCTGTCACCCGGAGCCCGCTTCCTGCCAGGCCCCCGGATGGGGAGACGGGCCCTGCACCACCGCCCGGGGGGGGGCTCGCCTTGGCCACAGACCCCTTTGTCCTGACTCTGGAGTGCGGGCCACTTGCAGGCAGCCTGGGAAGGTCTGGGGTCCTGCCTGCCCCCCCCCACACACACACACAGCTCAGGCCTAATCCTCCCCCCCCCCTCCCTCCCTCCCTCCCTTCCCTCTCCTGCCCTCCGTGTCCGGGCAGCCCCCCCCCCCCGCGCCCTGTGCCTCAGTTTCCTCGTCCTCACAGGAGAACTTGGTCCTCCCAGCAGCAGGGACCGCTCGCCTCTGGCCCCCTTCCCACTCCCAGCGCTGCCTCTCCCAGGGAGTCCTCCCAGCTTGTTCCGGTACCAACAGGGCCCGGTGGGCCGGCTCCATGGAGCCCTTCTCTCTGTCCCAGCCCTGCCTCACACCAGGAGGGAAGGGCGGCCTGGCCTGGCTGCACCCTACCTGGCCGTGTCCCCATCCTGTGCCATGAATGCCAGGCTGGGGCGGGGCAGGGCCTGCACCCCAACCTCTGTACAGCTTCCACTGCCCTGGGACAGTGTGATGTCCCACCGCTGGGCCAGAGAGAGGAACAGACCCACTGCCCCCCCCCCCGCCCCCAGGCTGCCCGGCCTCCTCTCCCTCAGGGCCTCTTCCCGCGTCCTCCTCTGGCGAGCCTGCCTCCTGCTGCCGGCTGCACCCCCTCCTCCCTCCTGGAGCCCAGCCCAGCACCTGGTGGGGGCATCAGACCGACTGCTGTCAGGGTGCTGACTCCACAGCCTCCTGCCGCGAGGCCTCAGGGCGAGGTCTCGGCTCAGGGACACACGTACCCTCTGAGCCGCCAGCTGTCACCCCGGGACCCGCAGGGTGGACCCTCCAGAGTCTGGGACCCCACCCTGCCCCCTGCAGCCCCAGCACCCTTCTCTCAGCCATTCCTCCCCTCTCACAGCCTCCGTGGTCCCTCCCTCCCTCTCCCTCCCCCTCCGAGCTGCCCAGCTCCCCTCCCTCCCGCACGCCCCTCGCTGCTGGGCGGAGAGCAGGCACCCTCAGGGCAGGGTCTCAGGCGCAGGAGTGCGGGTGCACCTGGTGGTGTGAGTTGCCAGACCTGTGCCGCTGCGCCCGGTGCCCTCCGTCCCTCTGTCCCTCCATCCCTCCTGGTGCCCGGCTCTGCCAGCACAGGTGTGAATGGCGGCTCCCGGGAGGGGCAGGCCTCCGGGGCAGCGGCATTCCTGGGATGCCTCCGCCCGCCCGTTCACAGCCCAGCACTGGCTGTGCACACAAAGCTCCCGCTGGCCCCGCCAGACACACACACACACACACACACACACACACACACACACCCCGGGAGCGGCCCAGGCCCTGTCCCTTTCTCCTGGGGCAGGGAGGCTGGGAGAGGGTGAATGGCCGTATGCAAATGAGATGCTGATGAGCCCCAGTGATGCCCCAGAAAATGAGTCCAGTGAGCTGCATGCCCCCCCCCACAGCCCAGAGGGAGGGCTGACCTGCCCCTGTCCCAGCCCCTCGCCCACCTCTGGGCTGAGAACGGAGCCGGCTGCTCCCTCCACCGCCTCGGCCTCCTCATCTCTCCGCTCTGGCTGGGCCCAGCCTGGTGGTGCCCTCGGGGCCTGTCCCTGTCCCCACCCACGCTGCCCCCGGAGCCTCTGCCACGGTCCCATTGGAGAGGATGGGCCGGCGTGGCCAGGGACGGCCTCGGACCTCCGGCCCGCACAGCTGTGCCTGATGAAGGACAGAGCAGCCTCCTCCTCTCCCTCCTGCCCCAACCTCACCCCATTCCCTGCCCTGGAGCCGAGAGGGGACTGTCCGCGGTCACAGTCCAGCTGGGACCGTGTGTGAGGACAGCCGCCCGGCCGGGCCCTCCCCGCCATAGCCACTGGGCACCGCTCTCCCCTCACGCCACCGCCACCACCACAGGGAAATGGCCCGACCCAGACGCCCCCCCGGGCTGGGCGGTGGACGTGCAGACCACTGACGGCCGTGGCCACCTCCCCAGGCGCGGCCCCCTGCTGACCGGGCCGTGTCTCTGCGTGGAAGCCTTCTGAGAGAATGTGCCAAATTGTCCTCTGCCCGGGTCGTGACCCTTTGCAGTGACATGTGCGTGTCCCCGCGGCCTCCGTGTGCGGGCAGCGTGCTGACCTATTTCACGGGCAGTTCTGTCACCAGGACTGAGCCCGAGACCTTTTCTAAGGTCCAGGAGCCACTGGCGTTTCTCCTGTGTGATCTGCTCATTTCTAAACATGTGCCTATTGACTTCAGAGAGGGAGGGAGAGAGAGGGAAAGAGAGAGAGGGAGGGAGAGAAAGAGAGAGGCAAAAGGAGGGAGAGGGAGGGAGAGGGAGGGAAAGAGAGAGAGGGAGGGAGAGAGAGGGAAAGAGAGAGAGGGAGAGAGAGAGAGGGAGAGAGAGAGAGGGAGGGAGAGGGAGGGAGAGGGAGGGAGAGGGAGGGAGCGGGAGGGAGAGGGAGAGAGAAACATCGATGAGAGAGGGTCGTAGATTGGCTGCCTCCTGCACGCCCCACCCTGGGGATCGAGCCCATAACCCTGGCTTGTGCCGTGACTGGGAATCGAACCCTGACCTCCTAGGTCGATGCTCAGCCACTGAGCCACGCCGGCCGGGCTTATTACGACGATTTCTTTAAATCAAGAATTTGGTTGAATTTGCCAGATGCCTCTTGGGCATCGGAGGAGCTGAGTGTTTGTTTTGTTTCTTTGGAGCTAATTGGAGGGGGATAACCCTGTGACTCGGGGCACGGCACAGATGTGTGCCAGCCGAGGACACGGGAGGCCGGGGAGCCTGCTCCAGAGGAGCCCAGGCCTGACGGGGAGGACAGGGGAGTGTGGGACCCTGGGTCCGGGGAGGAGCCCGCCCCAGGGGAGGAGCCGGCAGGGGCCGGGGCCGGCGGGGTCTGCCCACGATGCTCCCAGGGTGTTCGGGTTGCTTTCAGCAGTGAACTCTGGCCCTGGCCGGTGTGGCTCAGTGGATGGAGCGCTGGTCCTGGGTTTGATTTTGGCCACGGGCACTTGACGGGTTGCCTAGTCGGGGGCGGGTAGGAGGCAGCCGATCCGTGATTCTCTCTCATCACTGATGCTTCTCTCTCTCTCTCTCTCCCCTCCCTTCCTCTCTGAGATCAATAAAACTATATATATTTCACAGTGAACGTGGCAGTTTTTGTCTGTTTCCGAGCGCTTTTCCTTGAGCTGGCACTTATGCTGTGCTGTTCCCGTGAACTAAGATGGAGCTTCCTCTCCACTCGCGGCTGCAGCTTTGGTGGGTGCGAGGTTTGGGGGCCCTTCCCCGGCCACGTGGCAGGTGCCCTCCGCCCAGGGCTCGTGGGAGGCGGGACAGAGCCTGGGGCACTTTCTCCCCTGGTCGCGGACCTGCTTCTATTTTCCGTATCTTTTGGTTAAAATTGTCCAGTTGGCCCTGGCTGGTTTGGCTCAGTGGATAGAGCATCAGTCTGCAGACTTGAAGGGTCTGGGGTTCAATTCCTGGTCAGGGCACAGACCTGGGTTGTGGGCACATCCCCAGTGTGGGGCGTGCAGGAGGCAGCCCGTCAATGATTCTCTCTCATCATTGATGTTTCTCTCTCTCTCCCTCTCCCTTCCTCTCTGAAATCTTTAAGAATATATATATGTGTTGTTATTTTGTGTGTGTGTGAATGTGTGTGTGTGTGTGTGTTTTAAATATATTTTATTGATTTTTTACAGAGGAGGAGAGAGGGATAGAGAGCTAGACACATCGATGAGAAACATCGACCAGCTGCCTCTTGCACACCACCTACCGGGGATGTGCCCGCAACCAATGTACATGCCCCTGGCCGGAATCGAACCCGGGACCTTTCAGTCTGCAGACCGACGCTCTACCGCAGAGCCAAACCGGTTTCGGCAAGAATACATATACGTTTTAAAAAAGAATAAAACTGTCCCCTTGGCCCAGGTGTTTCCAACCCGTGTGCACAGAGCTGAGCAGCGGAGCGGCCCCCGCGTGGCCTGCTCCCGCCTCGCGCTGTGCGCCTGGCTGTTCGCGGCCCCGCTGCTGGGGACGTGCGGCGGCCACCCGGAGCGCCCGATGCGAAGTCTCCGCGGTGCCCACCGCAGAGCGGCTGCGCGGGAAGACCTGGGACGCGGTGGGGCAGGCGGGCCCGGGCCGGAATGCCGCTGGAGATCCTGGGCACGGGCTTCACGGCAGGAGGGGAGGTTAGCAGATGCGGCGAGTGAGTGGCCCGTCAGACCGGAGGGCAGGGTTCCTGACCGTGTCGGGCCCCAGGAGATGCTACCGATGGGGGACGCAGGCCGGGCTGGGCTGGGGCAGCGGCACACAGCCACCCGAGGCTCCGCCACGGAGCTGCCTACACGCACATTGGGGGCTCAGAACGGGGGTCGGTGACTGTCACTCCCAATGAAGTTATTTTTACGTCTCAAACGCTGTGGGGAAATGGCGGGGGGGGGGGGCAGGAACACGGAAAGACCCGGGCCCCAGGCCAGAGGGACATTGTCTCCCGAGCCCAGCGTGCTCAGGGCGGGGAGGGACGGGCGGCCGCCCCAGCTGGGGTTCAGGAAGGGGCACTGACAGCACAGACTGGTCCTTCCAGGGCCCGGCTCCGGGCCCCAGCCCTGCTAATTATAGCCGCGGAGCTGGGGGGCGGGCCCTGCCCAG
>OY882867.1:1172781-1190281 GCA_963693515.1 Pipistrellus nathusii
TGGCACACGTGAGAGTGGGTGTCTGCGTGCAGGTGTGCGTGCCTGGGTCTGTGTGCATAAGAACATAACGTTCTCATGTGTGAACACACGTGTGTGCGTATGATCCTGAGAATGTGTGTGCATGCCTGTGTTTGTGGGTGGCTGTGCACATGTGCGTGCACATCTGTGTGCTTGGGCATGCATGTGTGGTGTGGGTGCACACACGGTTGTGCATGCGTGTGAGGACAGGAGCGGGCTGTCCCGGGCTCTGCGGCCAGGTGGGCTCCTGGGGACCGGGCGCTCTGCTGGCCCGTGGACGGGGCGGCCCTGACAGAGTGGGAGCTGCGGGCGCCCTCCAGGGTGGCAATGGCCCAAGTGGGCCCTGGGTGTGGAGCCTCCACAGCCCAGTCCCAGTGCCCGCCGGGCGCCCAGCTGCAGGGAGCGGCTCCGGGCGGCTGGGCACGGCAGGCCCCGGAGGAGGCCTGTGTCCCGGGGCCTCTGGGGTTCGGGTCTGTCTCCCGTCAGCAATGGCAAGGGGCTGGGCCGCGTCTCCCTCTCTGACGGCCAGACGGCCGTGTCCCGGCCCAGGCCGCTCGGAAGGCTGCAGGCCCCCCGTCCTGCAGGCCCCGCCCCCACAGCCACAGGCCCCACATCTGGACGGCGTCCCAACATCTGGACGGCGTTCCCAGCGCCGGGGCCGGGCGGGAGGCGGGAGGCGGGAGGCGGGGGGAGGGGTGGAGGGCCGGCTGGGGAGAGTGTGGGAGTCGCTGCCTGGGCTGTGAGAACCTGCGTGGGGGGCAGTCCAGCCAGACCCGGGGGGCTGGGGGAGGTGACCAGGCCGGAGGCAGGTGGGCGGGACCACGTCTCAGCTCCGCAGGGAGGGTCCAGGCTGCCCGTCCCCCCGCTGCCAGGAGGGGCCAGGTCTGTGGGACCTGCAGCTGTCGTTCTACCTCCCAGCCTCAGTTTCCTCTCCTGTAAAGTGGGAGACCCAGCTGGTGCCCACCTGGGCGCACAGTGCCAGCCTGCCCAGCCCAGAGCCACCCTCCCGTAGCAGAGCCCGGCCCTGGGTCCTGGGCGTGGACACTCCGCCATCAGCCTTCATCTGCCTCTGCCACCTGGACTCCCAGGAGAGGCCTGGGTGCTGGGTGCGAGCCCAGGCAGGGCCCCACGCCTGGCAGGTGGGGCAGAGGCGGAGGGGCGGGCCCAGGGTGGCAGGGAGGCTGACGAGGATGCTGGCCTGACAGTGGCTCCGGCCCCCTCCCCGCTCCCTGCTCAGCCCTTCCGGTGAGGTCATGGGAAAAAGCTGCGGCAGGCGTCCCCCGCCTCCCCCCCCAGGGTCCGCGAAGCAGCGCCTGCGAGCGGAGACGGCTCCTCCCAGCTGTGGGGGGTGTGCAGACGCCGAGGGGCCCCCACATCCCCGCTGTGGCTCCCAGGCCCAGCCCGGCTGGTTTATCCTGGAGCTTTGATTTATGTTCGGTCCCCCTTTCCCCCCCCTCCCCCCAGCGGCTCAGGAAGGCGGCTCCCCAGGCGCCGGCACCAGGGCCGGCGGAAGAGGGACAATTCGGCCGGGCCAGAAGGAGTTAACGCCGGCCCCCAGCCCGCTCCCACCGCGCAGTCCGCCAGGAAGTAAACAAGAAGCATTTGTTTCCATTTGTCCTCAAAAAATACAAGGATTTCCTCCCGCTGCTCGGCCTGCCCGCCCCCCAGGCTCCTTTGAACCCGAGGGCCAGGGCAGGACGGGCCTGGGGTGGGCAGAGGGCCGGCTGCCCCTCCTCTGCTCCCAGCCATCTGCTCTCCTCCAGGCCTGCAGCGGGGAGAGCTGTCCGAGGGGACGGGGCTCCCGTGCCCGCCCCGCCCTGGTGCAGGCAGAGCCCTGCGGGTGCAGGCAGGGCCTCTGTCCTGGGACTGGACACCGGCCACCGGGACGGTCAGCGCAGCGTCCGCAGGCCTGTGCGGAGGCTCTGGGGGCGGGGGCCCAGGCCGGAGGCCGTGACAAACGCACCACGTGAACGTGGAAACAGCCGTGGGGCCCGGGAAGGTGTGCGTGTGGTGGGTGCGCGATGGCGTTCACGGGGACGCAGGGCGGCAGGTTTGCGGCTGTTCGTGTGGAAACAGGACGGTAACGGGCACATCTCTCCGCACAAAAGCCTCAGTGACCGTGCGACCGGCAGCTATGACGCCCACTGACCACCAGGGGGCAGGCGCTCGGTGCACAGGCATGGAAACATGGAACAGACAAACGAATCTCAGAGGGAAGGGGGAAGGGGGGCGGCGGGAGGGAGGGAAGAGATGAACCAAGGATCTTAGATGCAGGCTAGAGACCCGGAGCCCGGATCCGTGACCGGTGGGGACCCTTGGCCTGGCCTGGGGGGCTCGGGCCGAAACCGTGCCCGGGGCCTGCAGTAACAACGTGAGAACAAGCTCCGTGCTGCTCGGTCCCACAGCTGTAAGCCTGCTTCTGCCCACCTGGGTGTAAAGAGCTGCCACCCAACAGCCCACGGCCGGGGCCCACGTGGACACGGACGGAGGGCTCGGCCGGAGGGGCCAACGGGCACGAAAAGGCCTCCGCCTCCGATCCGAGGCCCGGGGCCGTGGTGGGCAAACCGCACTCACGAGCCACAGGCGGCTCTTTGGCCCCGTGAGGGCGGCTCTTCCACGAACTCCACGGCCTGGGCGAGTCTGTGCTGAAGAAGGGGCGTGAGAAGGATTTCAGTTTTAAGAACGCGCTCTCCGAAGGAACTTCAGCCGCTGCCCTGTCGGTGTTGGGCTCTGTGGACGGAGGAGTCTGCGGATCGCGGTTCTGGGAGGCTGGGAGCCCCAGCTCACGCCCTGCCATGCGTCACTCTTTTTCTGTTTTAATGTTCTTACTGATGTCAGAGAGGAAGGGAGAGGGAGAGATAGGAGCAGCGGTGAGAGAGAGAGTCATGGACGGCTGCCTCCTGAGGTGATGAGATCGCAATGGGAGTGCCTGGGTCCCGGGCGTTCACTTCTGCTGCTCTGCCGAGGCCCCAGCGCCCCTCTGTCCCCCCCAGCGCCCCTCTGTCCCCCCCAGCACCCCGAAATCTCGCGGGAAGAAGTTATCTTTCAGCCGAAGATTAGGCTGCTGGGTGGTAGGCCCTCTGCCCATCCCAGCGGGCACCCTGAGGCAGCAGCCGGGGGCAGAGGCGGGGAGACCAGTGGCCTTGCAGGAGGAGGAAACTGAGGCAGGCAGGCAGCCGCCCCTGCGCGACCCTTCCCCCCCCCCCCCCCCCGGTTCTCCAGGATCCCTGGTGGAGGCGGGGCCCTGCCTGGGGACGGGCGATGTGGAAGGAGGGGGCTCGGCCACCCAGGCGGCTCAGGTGAGGGCCCTGGGGGGCATCGCAGAACCTGTCTGCACACTCCCTCCCGCCCGCCTGGCCCGTGCCCAGCCCGCTCCTCCGAAACTCCGAAACTCCCAGTTTCAGTCTCGCCGCGTCCAAGACCGGGGCTGCCCCCCCCCCCCCCCCCCCCGCAGCTGGGCTCCGCTCCGGGAAGGGGGTGCCAGGCTGGGCTCTGCCTGGGGGCTGGGTCCCCGGAGCCGTGGTTCCCAGGAGCGAGCAGGACGCGTCTGGACAGGCCGGGCCACCTCAGCCCAAACCCGCCTCCAGGTTGGGCCCAGCAGGGCCGGGGGCCCGGGAGGAGGGGCCGGGGCCTGTCTCTGCAGCTCCCTGAGAGCCGGCCACTGTGCACGCCCCCCTGCCCCCAACATGGAGCCCCCCGTCTGTGGGGTCAGAGTGGCCCTGAGCTGGGGCTGGGGGCAGGGAGGGCACCCCTCTATCCCCTGCCCCCCCACAGGCGCACCCGGACCCCTGGCCCTCGGAGGGGGAGAGGCTGGCCGGAGATTGGGGTCATAAATGTGACCATGGTGGGGTGGGGGTGGGGCTAGTGGGAGAGTGTGAATCGCCCCTGGCTGGGCCCCCACCTGGGCTTTCCTACCTCCGCTGTCTCCTCTGTCACCCCCTCCCCTCCCTCCCCTCCTCCCCTCCCCCCTGCCCCACAGGCTCAACTCCAGCCCAGAGCTTCCAGAGCAGAACGGGGGTCCGGGCGCTGGGCCCGATGCTGCCCCATAGACAGATGGGAAACTGAGGCCCAGCAGGGAGGTGCTCATGGACGGAGCACCCGAGAGCAGGGTCCCTCCACGGGCCTCCAGCGTGCCCCCCTCCCCTGTGCCCAGGAGACAGGCCTCGCCCCTCCCACCCCCCTTTTCCTGCCCTTAAGGGCTGAGGCCCAGCCAGCCCAGCAGGGGCTCCGGAGACCCCACAGAGGAGAGGCTGGGCTTCTGGGCGGCCCCTCAGCGGCTGCCCCCCCCCCCCCCGCATGCTCCCAGTGTCCTTGGCTCAGCCTCTGGCCCAGGAGACCTGACCCCCAGGACCCCGGGGTGACTGGGTCTGAGGGCAGTGGGGCCTGGCGCCAGGGGGAGGGAGTGGAGGGGCACCCTGTGCCCAGGCTGCATGGCCGGGTGTGGCAGAGGCTCAGGGCCCAGCACCCGTCATCACCAGCCTCCTGAGATGGGGACGCACTGGACGGCGCTGGGGCAGCTGTGAGGGGGTGGGCGGGGCCTGGCCTGGGGCCTGGCGGGAGGGTCAGGCCCATACTGTCCGCCAGGGGCCTCCGAGCCGGGCAGCGGGACCTGGCCTCGCCCTGCACCCCTCACGCCCCGGCCGCCCGGGGGCCTCTGCTCCTCCAGGGACAGCCCAGCCCCAGGGCAGCCTCAGCCCGGAGCCCGGCCTGCGCTGGGCAGGGGGGAAGGGGACGGGACGGGGGGCCCAGGTGACGGGAGTTCAGGGGCAATGAGGTGCCCTGTGCCCCGGTGCCGACACCTGCCCGGGCACAACTCCCCCGCCGCCCCCCCGCCTGGCATCGGAGCTGGTGTGCCGCCCGGGCAGGTCCGGGAGCTCGCTGTCCTCGGGCCTGCGTCCCCTCCCCCCGGCCAGCCGGCCCCACGCTGAGGCAGGGGTGGCGGGCAGAGGGGCCGGCTGGCTGGCGCTCAGGTGCACGGCGCCCCCCGGGCAGCAGGGGACGGGGGAGCCGAGGAGAGTGGGCCAGGCAGAGTGGAGTCAGGGCCCCCGGGAGGGGACGGCTGGCCGGCGCCCTGGGTCCGGGCGGCCACGGCGGTGACGTGGGCCGGCACCGGGAGCCGCTCGCCGCTGCCCCTCCGGCCCGGCAGGTGGCAGGTGGCGGCGGGGGAGGCTGGGAACCGGCAGTGATTTCTGGGGCGTGGGCAGGAGGGGGCGGGTCCCCGGGGCCCTGGGCGTGCGGGGGAGGTGGGCAGGAGGGAGGTGCCAGCGGCGGGAGGAACACCTGCCACGGGGCCCGGAACGTGGGAACCCAGCTGGCCGGGCGCCGGCAGACAGCCCGTTCCCGCAGGGGCCGGCCAGGCCGCCTGGCGCTTCCCGCCTCCAAGCGGGTCAGCCTCCCCCGAGCCAGCTGCACCCAGGCCGGCCTGTGGGCACCCAGCTGACCCCCCTCCGCCCATCCCCCCGTCCCCAAGCCCCCCTCCCCGAGCCTGTCCTAGAGAGAATGGTGCTGGCCATGGCCTCAGCCTCTCCCCCTCCCCCCCGGAGGCCACGGGAGGGGCCCAGCTTGCCCCGTGCCCCCGTGCTCCCCGCCCCCCACCCCCGGTGCTCTGTGGCTCAGGGTTCCGATGCCTGCCAGGTTCCCGGGCGGCTGGTTAGCAGTCACTCACTGCAGTGAAAAGCTCTGCTTGCTTTCACCCTGCAGGACAGCTGGCACCCACAAAGGGCCTGGAACCCTCCTCTGTGACCCCTTCCCCACTGAGGACCTCACCCCTGCAAGCGCCTCTGGCTGCAGGGCGCAGGCCCCGGAGGGCAGCGGGGCGTCGCCTGCAGTCAGAGCGCCGGCTGCACTGCCCCTGGGCTCCCCGCTGTCACTCCCACCTGCAGCGGTGCTGACGCACGTCTACTGGCAAGAGCTGGGCTGCATGGGGGGGGCCTCTGCTGACCCCTAAAAGCACAGGGACCAGGCTCTGCCAGGGACTCAGGGTCAGGCTACTGTAGTGGGGAATGTGCCCATCTCTGTGCCCTCCGCCTGACCCTCTGCCCGACTCCTCCGCCTGACCCCTCCGCCCGACCTTCTGCCCGACCCCTCTGCCCAATCCCTCCGCTTGACCCCTCTGCCCGACCTTCTGCCCGACCCCTCTGCCTGACCCGACCCCTCTACCCGACCCCTCTGCCTGACCCCTCTGCCCGATCCCTCCGCCTGACCCTCTGCCTGACCCTCCGCCTGACCCTCTGCCTGACCTCTGCCTGACCCCTCTACCTGACCCCTCTGCCTGACCCTCTGCCTGACCCCTCTGCACGGTCAGGAGACAGGAGGGCTGGCCTTGGGGAGCAGGCCCAGCCATCTGCCCATGTGGGGCTGAAACCCGGGCCCAGGAGCCGCGGCCGGCGCTGCCGCCCCGGAGCCCAGCCAGTTCTGCTCCTGTGAGAGCTTTCCCGCCGCTAATTACACCCGCCTCCTCCACCCGGTCCCACTTCAAAGCGGCCCTCGCAGGAGGGAGGTTTCGGGGTGTCCTGGCCCGGTGAGCAGCCAGGGAGCCGGCCGGGCCTGCTGGCAGGTGGGCACCCTGCTCAGGACACCCCCCCCCCCCAGCCTCTCCCACCGCTCTGGGCCCAGCTGGGCAGGGTGCTCTGGCGCAGAGGGTGCTGGGAGCCTGGCCTGGCCCCACGGGACTGCCTGGAAGCTCTGCTCTGGGGAGGCTGCCCCCCAGTGCGCGGCCCCCTCCTGCGTTACCCCAAGTTCCCTATGGGCTGTTCCCTGTCCTCTGGCCACAGACACAGAGCACGTGGCCGCCGGGAGCGAGCGGGGAGCCGACCGCAGGTGGCAGGTGGGGCAGGTGCCCGGAGGGTGCCCAGGTGGGCGGCTGGGGGGGGGGGGGAGGAGCAGAGCCGTTCCCAGGCTGGGATCAAAGCAGGTGGAGCTGGTGCTAATTAGACAGGCTCCGGGGGCAGGCCCGGTGACGTCCGACCCGTCCACGGCGGCCGGTTCCCACGGGGCAGGAGGCACGGAGCGTGGCCAGGATGCTCAGAGCCGCTGCACAGGGAGGACGTGGGCATGGCCTGCAGGCGGCGTGAGCTAAGGTCCGGGCCCAGAACCAGGGGCGACCCCTCCTGTGCACGGCCCGGTCTCCGGGTCAGATCTCCTGGGCTGCAGGCTGGGGCCCGAGCCCCCGCCCAGCCCTCCGCCGCCGGCCTCCGCGTGTGGCTGTGGCTGCCGTGGCCTGGCCTCTGCGTGTGTGGCCGTGGCTGCCGTGGCCTGGCCTCCACGTGTGGGGCCGTGGCTGCCGGCGGCCTGGCGGCCCCAAGGCCAGGGCCAGGCTGCACGGGGGGCACATGGGCAGTGCAGGCTCCGTCAAGATAGGCAGCCCCTTCCCTCCAGGAGGGAGGAGGAGGGAGGGAGGCTCCGGGCGCCCTGGGCCTTTGAAGTGGGCCACGGAGCAGCCCCGGCCTCACCTGCCCACGCCCACGCCCACGCTCGGCGCCCGCCCAGCGGCCTCCTGCGCGCACATAAAACGGCATTGATCTGGGTTTCAAAGGGTCTTTGTCCCAGCCTGTGCCCGCCGGGCTGGCCCGTGCCCCCCGCTCCCAGTCACCTGTCCCTCCGCTCCCCCCCTCCCCCTGAGCCTGCCGCCGCCAGGACCCTCTTTCTGGGGCTGCCCCGCCCCCGTCCCTTCCCCCCTCGCCCCCCCAGCTGGGCCTCTGTATCGCTCGCCCCTGTCTGTCTCTGGAAGTTTCTGTGCACCGCTCCCTCCCGAAGTCCGTGTCTGTCTGTCTGTCTGTCTGTGTCTCGGCACAGGCGGGCTCCCGGGGGACAGGCACCGCCGGGCTCTGGGCCGGGACAGATGCCAGCAGCCAGGCTCTCCTGCCGACAGCTGAGCAGCAGCCTCAGCAAATGGCGGGGGCTCCCCGCCCGCCCGCCGCACCCACGGCTCCGCGGGCACCCCGGGGCTGCGAGGGCCGAGGCAGGCCCTGGGATCGGCTCGGAGGAGGGTCCTGTGGACGGTGGGGGCTCTCCCTGCTCGGACGGAGCCCGCCCCCAGCCCCATCGCGGGAGCCCTGCGGGCAGGGCCAGGCTGGAGGGCACCCGCGGGCAGCAGGGGCCAGAGGGCCGGAGATGCCTCGCAGCGCCAGCCTGCCCTGCAGCTGCCCCGTGGCATGGCATTCCCGGGAAGACCCCGCCCTGCGGGCCTGCCTTGCCCGCCCGCCGCCACCCAGGTCGCCTCCCTCTGTGGGTGATGCCCCAGTGCCCACTGCCGGCCCCTTCCCAGAGCCCAGCTCCTGCCAGCACCATCCGGGACCCACTGTGGACTCGGGCCCACACTGCCAGCACCGATGCCAGCTCCCAGGCCGGGGCCGGGGCATGACAGGGGCGGGGGGACCGGGCGGTCAGGCCCACAGGAAGTGGCGTTGGGAGCAGGGAGCTGGCGCCATGTGCTGGGTGAGCCCAGCGGGAGCCCGAGGAGCTCGGGGGAGGGGGGGCGGGCCGAGCGTCACGCCTGAACATTGGTCCAGGCTCCCTGCCGCAGGCCGGATGGCCAGCTCCAGCCTGGGCAGGGGCAGCGCCACTGAGGGAGGGCCCAGCGCTGCCTGCACTCCCACGCGGCTGACCACGAGGAGGTGGGACCAGGCGGCCTGCGCCCCAATGCCCCCCCCCCAGGGAGGCTGCCCCGCCTGGCAGGCCCCAGTGAAGTGGGGTCTTGGTGGGACCAGCCCTCAGAGGGTGGCGTCCACGCCAGCGCAGGTGTGTGCCCAGCGCCCACTCACACGTGCCTCCCAGAGCGGCTGCCCCCCAAAGGCAGGAGGCGGGGAGGGGGTCCAGGGCGCGCTGGCGAGCACGGGACCAGGCCTCGACCCGCTGGACCAGGGTGGGACAGGCAGGGCCTGGGACTCAGGGAGCAGTACCCCCAGGATTGCACAGGAGCCGCCACGGGAGCAATGGCACGAAGGAGAGGGTGAAAACACGCATCCACACGCATCCACTCACGCATCCACACACACCATCCACGCACGCACACGTGTGCAGGGAGCATCGGTCACGGCGGCAAACACGCCGGGGCCACGCGTGGCCGTCACTGAGCAGAAAGGCCTGGTGACGGGGTGGTGAGTGCAGGAGCCAGCCACGCCGGTGACGCCATGGGTGGCTCCCCCGGGCACAGCCGGAGCGGGTGCCACGGACACCGCGGCCAGAGGGTCCCGGGGCCGGGCCGCCCGGGGCCTAGGGCTGGTCCGCGCTGGTGGGCGCCGGCCGTCCGAACGGGGACCCATCGAACCCGACCCCCAGCCGTCAGAGGCCGCGGAGCCGGAGTGCGCACAGGAGCCGCTGAGGCGGGAACAAAGGGAGACATCTCAGCGCTGCTCCCCGCAGGCGCTGTCCCCCCGCAGCGCTCCCTGCTGGCCGGGCGGGGAGCGTGGGGGCCGGGCTCCGTTTGCCGGTCACTCGGTGTTTGTCCAGGGGCCTCCGCCAGGTCCCAGATCCCTCCCGGGAGGATGTTTGTCCAGAGACCTGCCGAGCAGACGGCGCTGGCCGCTGGCCGGAGGCCTCGTCGGGACAGGCCCGTCCCACCCGCCCCGTTTCCTCCGGACACAGCGGCCCGCCCGCTGCCTCTCCGGCCGCTGAGGGGGTCGCAGGCTGTGAGGGCGGGAGAGGCCAGTGCAGGGCCTGCCCCCGCCACGGAGAGGGTCCTTGTCCTTAGGGGCCTGGGCAGGGGCCCGGCAGGACCCGCTGGGGCGCTGGCAGCCGGACCGAGGCCCGGAGGGGCCGGGGACCAGCGGGAGGGCCCAGGCAGCCCCCGGAGGCGGGAGGTGTCCCAGCCCCAGCAGGCCTCACCCCCCCTGCCCCGCCCCAGCCTCCAATCACACCCCCGCTTCCCACAGCTGTCCCCACGAGCTCCCGCCGCCCGGTCCGGCGGGGGCTGGGGCGCCTTTCCCAGAAACGGGCTGTGAGTCACCGCCAGCCCCGGAAGTGGCCGCCTCCCGTCCAGCCCCAGCTGCCCACGGCCGCAGCGTGGCCACGGAGCCGAGCCGTCCACGCACACGTCCTCCGGGGCCTGGCGTGGCGGCGGGGGCAGCGGTCACAGCCGGCACAGGCCCCGCTGAACTCTGGGTGCGGGGAGTAGGGGCCTTCGGGGCCCTGGCAAGAGGAGGGAGGCCCGTCTGGGGACCGTGTGGGGCCGTGGTGGGCAAACTCCTCCGTCCACAGAGCCGAATACCAACGCCCCAACGGCTGAAATTCCTTTGGAGAGCCACATTTTTTAAACTTAAACTTCTTCTAACGCCACTTCTTCAACAGAGACTCGCCCAGGCCGTGGTATAAAGAGCCACATGTGGCTCGCGAGCCAGTTTGCCGACCACAGTGCAGTGGGGAGAGCTTCCAGAGGGACAGGCGGGGGGCTCAGCAGGAGGGGCCTGGCTGGGCCACGCCAGCTGCCACGTCTCAGTGGCCACGGGGCTTCCCCAGTGCTTCCCAGGAAACCGGGAGGAGCCGCTGTCCCCCAGCCCACCCACCGGCCTCAGCGGCAACGCTGGGCGTGAGAGCCGCAGGGACCAGAGGGGGAAGCCACGGCTCAAGGCCACGCAGCACCCTGGAGGCAGCTCCATACCTGGCAACCCCGTTACCTCCGTCCCGGCGTCAGGCCCTCCCCCCAGCGAGCCGGACTGCGGAGAGCGGCCACCGCGTGTGGACGGGTTCGAGCCTCGGCCTGGTGAGAGGGCAGGTCCTCTCGTGGCAAAGCCCTCCCGGCACAGTGATAGCCAGGGGCTGTGGCTGCAGGCTGACCTCAGGGTCTGAACCTGTGGCCCCAGGTGGCGGAGTGGTGTGGGCTGCGGGAGGCGCAGCCTGATGGAGTTCAGGTGCTTGGAACTGAGTGGATTCGAAACCCGCGAGAACATTGTAAACATCTGGACCAGCCCGTGCTCTGCCTCCGGGGATCTGACTGTAAAATGAGGGCTCGGCCTGCAGGCCGTGGCTCTGTGTCTCCATCCGAGAGCACATCCTGCCTTGCCCCAGCTGTGCCCTTCCGTAATCCTTCACCACCACCCACCTGCCCTCCCCCCGGCTCCCCCCTGACCCTTCAGGGCCACCCCTCGCCGTGCTGAGCGTGCACACGGTGGGGCTCAGAGAGCGGACGGTGCAGGAGAACCCGGGGCCGGCCCAGGCCCGGTCACTGCCCTGTGTGCTGGGGGCACGGCCCTGCTGAGCGCTGGGAGGCAGGCACAGGGCTCCGCGGCCGCCAGGCAGCTCCTGATGGACCTCGGGACCAGCCCACCCTCTGCCAGCAGCTCCCAGCCTGCAGTGAGGGCCTCAGGGCTGGGGGCGGGACATTGAGGACCCCCAGCCCAGCCCAGGCTGCGGCTCACCCTGCCCTGCCCAGCCCCACAGCACCCCCCTTCTCGGGCTGGCTTCTCAGCTCCCGCTCCTGGGAGGGGCCCCACCACGCTCAGACCGCGGTGCGGATGGGGACGTGGGTGCACTGGACGCGGGTTCAGGCCCGAGGAGAGGCCGCTGGGCGCAGGCGCCGGGGGCAGCCCTCGTCCGGGTCCCAGGAGGCCGAGTCGGGTGCTGGCGTCAGTCCCGCCCCCGCAGGGCCCTCACCGGTCTCACCCGGCGCCGTCCCCCTGAGGGAGGCCGCGTGGGGCTGGCAGACCGCGCTGCCAGGGGGGACGGGCACATGCTTCCTGCCGCCTCCCGCTGGGCACGGTGAGCGCCGAGCCCCGGGACCGCCAGGCCGGGAAGCCACGTGCAGACATCGCGCCGTGAGGGACCCTCGGGGGACGCCGAGGCACACCGGCCCCCCACACCGGCTGTGCCCGGGCCCCGGCTGGGCGTGGGGTCCCAGCACCCGGCCCACTGCCTTCCAGCCCGCCGGGAGCCCCCCTCTGCTCAGCGCCAGCCGGGCAGAGCTTCCCCTCACACCCGCCCTCCTGTGCCCGCCCCGGCTCTCCCACCTCCGGTCACAGGAACACCGCCTCCAGCATCTGCCCGGGGCCCCGGGGAGCCAGGCCGCCGGGATCCCAGCGGCAGTGAATCCCAGAGCCTCCAGGCCCGTCCGCCCCAGGCCCTGACCCCAGCCCCTCCGCCGAGCTCCCTCCTGATGGATGGCGGTGTCCGCTCAGGCCGCCTCCACGTTCCCTCCAGCAGGAGCGTCCGGTGACCCCGGCCGCCAGCCAGCTGTCCAAACACCGGGCGCGCCGGCCGGGGCACCGCCTGGGATGTGGGCTGCCCGGGGCTTGGGCCTCCTCCTGCCGGGACCCCTGGCCAGCCCGTAGGTCAGGCCTGTCCCCACCGGAAGCCTTAGGAGGTGGCCAGAGGGGGGTCTGGGGTCCTCTCAGGGGAAAGTTGGGGAGGCGGGGCTCGGCCTTGGGGTCCCAGGGGCTCTGGGGGGTTCTGGGCCCAGGAAGTCCATGGTGGTGCGTGTGACTGAGCTCAGGAGGCAGCACAGTGCAGAGCGGACACCTGGGCCGCAGCTGGGGGCCTGGGGGAGGGCAGAAGGAGCTGGAGAGGCGGGGGGGGGCACCTGGGGCAGAGAGGTGCCATCTTGTCAGGGGACAGGAGTGGCAGGAGGGACGGGGTTGGAGGTGCCAGGCAGGGGCTCCATGGGTCATAGGCAGGGACAGGAGCTGGGGGGAGTAGTGGGCTGGGGGGTTCTGGGATGGGGTCACTGGGAAAGGCAGCTGCCAGACGCCTGGCCAACCCAGCCCCAGCCCCCCACCCCGGCCGGGCCCTGCCATGTGCCCGCCGGGAGCCGCCGGAACTCACGTCTGCCAGGCCTGGGGGGGGAGTCCTAGCCGCAGGGAGGCGGTGGGCGGGAGAGGACACTGAGGGGCAGCCTGCTGGCGGGGGCCGTGGGGTGGGCCTGCCGGCTCGCTGGTCCCGAGAGCCTTGCCTGCACACGGGGGCATGGCCGCCCCTCTGGCGGCTGCGGCCTGAGGGGCCGATGGCAGAGGTGCCCGGGAGCAGCGGCAGGTTTGGGGGACCGGAGGCTGCTGGGCTGAGCCGGGCCTGGCACAGCGGCCGGCCCTTGCCCACACTCGCCCGGCCGTGCTGCGGGCGCTGGAGCGGAGCGGACAGGTGCAGGGGCAGTAACCCCCCGCCGGCCGAAACCGGGGGGAGCCGGGAGGAGCCGGCCGCTGCGCCTGAAGCCATGCTATTGGGAGCCGCGCCCGCGTGCCTGGCCCGCAGCCCACGCCGCCCGCCGGGAGCCGGGAGCCGGGAGCCGGGAGCCGGGAGCCGGGAGCCGGGAGCCGGGAGCCGGGAGCCAGGAGCCGGAGGCCGCTGGGCTCCCCGGGGGGCAGGGGGCAGGGGGCTGGTGCTGCCCGGCCGGCCCCACCGCAGTCCGGGCCACGGCCGTGGCTTCGGACAGTCCGTCTCGCTTTGCCCGCCTTGAGGGCGCCAGGCCGGTGTGCAGGGCCCTGAGGCCTGGCTCCTGGGACAGAGCCTCCCGGCCCCACAGCCCCGCCCCCCCCACCCCCGCTCCGTCACCTCCTGGAAAGGCCGTGTCACCGCCTGAGCCCTCCCCCTCGAGGGAAGCATCACCCCTCGCAGGCGAAGCCACAGGCGGTCAGTGAGCGTGTAGGGAGCGCCTGCTGTGTGCCGAGTCCAGTGGAGCGGGCGGGGAGGAGCGGGCGTACCCGCTGACCCCAGCAGCCCCAGGGCAGTGGAGAGGGGCAGCAGGCGGGACAGGCCTCCCGTGGCCTCGGGACGCTAAGCTTCGCCAGGTGGAGCAGTCCAGGAGGACTCCCGGGAGGAGGCATTGCCAGGCGCCCTCGGACCCTCAGCTCTCCTCTGTGAGGACGGCACGAGTCTCTGAGGCCCCGAGTCCACGGTGAGCCTGGCAGCCTGGGCCCCGGGGCAGACCAGGCTGTGGACTCCCACCCCCACCCCAGCCCGGCTCACAGAGCTGGGGTGCAGCTCAGGGATCTGCCGAGGGTGCAGCGGCTGGAGGTCGGGGCGCAGGGGGAGCCCGGTCCCCGCTCCCCAGGCCGAGGCGGCACAGAGCAAAGAGGAAGCAGCCGGGAGCTCATGGTGCAATCGGCCCTGTGTGTCGGCGACCTCACGGCTTGTGCAATGGCCGTGGCCGGAAGCCTGGCCGCACGCAATGGCGGCCGCGGGGTCACCGAGGCAGCCCCCCCGGCTGGGGAGGCCCTGGCCGCCCGTCACAGCCGCCCGCCAGCCGGGCCAGCCGGGCCAGGGATCCCAGCGCCCACGCCCACGCCCGCCCTCACTCCCGTCCACTGTCCCTTCTCCCAGCCCGGCCTGGCCGGTGTCCCGAAATCCCCCAAACCTGCCCGGCCTGGCCCTGGAGCCGCCCTGCGGTCCAGCCGCACCCCATCGCCCCCGACATGATCAAGACCCTCCTCCTCGCACACGGGGTGGGCCCACCGCAGGCATGGAGGCCCGAGGCGTCCAGGGCTCACGTCCTCGGCCAACGCCCTGGCCAGGCCCACCAGAGAGGCTGGAGGGGGCAGGCCGGGCTCCTGCGGCCACTGGGCAGGAGCCACGCGGTCACTGCAGGCCCCGTGATGACGGTGGCAGGAGCGGGGGGCAGTCCCTGCGAAGATGGCCGGGGAGGAGTGAGCCCCCTCAGCTCCGGCTGCACCGGGGAGACCTGGCCCCCAGGGGTGACCGTCCCGGAGGGGGAGGGCAGGGCTGCAGACCTGCCCAGGCCACCTGGGCCCCGCGGGTGTGGGTGCGAGGAGCCAGGGGCGGCTTATCTCCCGCCCTGACAGGCGCTGGATGCACAGCCCAGAGCCGCGGCCGGTATCGCCGCGGGCGCGGGGCAGGTGCCCGCTATCTGGGGCGGCCTCGCCCGGAGCAGAGATAGAGGCTGGGAGGCTGGGAACCAGGCCGCGGGCGCTCCCAGCGGGAGGCGGCCGGGCGCCCGGAGGCCTGGCGGGGAGCCTCACACCCCTCTGAGACAGCGGGAGACTGAGGCCTCCGCCTCGGCGCTGTCTCACCGCCCCTGCCGCCGGGCTACAGGCCCGCTGGCTCCTCCGCCGGGAGGGAGGTGCAGGAGGGGGCACCCATGGGCGACCCCGCAGAGCTCCCAGAGCTGCTGGGCTCTGCCTGGGACCCGCTGGCTCCAGCCCCTGCCTCTGTGCCAGGCCAGCGTGTGACTTACAGCCCAGGAGGGAAGGGGAGGGGAGATAGAGGAGGGGAGGGGAGGGAGGGGAGAGGGAGGGAGGGGGGGGAGAGGAGGGGAGGGGAGGGCGGGGAGAGGAGGGGAGGGGGAGGAGGGGAGAGGAGGGAGGGGAGGGAAGGGAAGGGGAGGGGGAAGAGGGGAGGGGAGGGAGGGGAGGGAAGGGGAGGGGAGGGAGTGGAGGGCGGGCTCCGTGGGAGCAGAGGGGGGCTGCGGCTGTGGGGGAGCAGGGCGTTCTGGGTTCCCACACGCAGGCCCCCGGGGCCCGGACCCTCCCAGGCCCGAGGCAGCGTCCTCCGGCTCTCGCCACTCGGCTGGGAGCCGGCAGACACCTGAGTCTCGCTCAGGCCCCGACCTGCCCGCCACCCCCTCCTGTGGCTCTTCTCGGGGGGGTGGGGGGGGCGGGGGGCAGCCAGGGACCGGCCCCTGCCCAGCCCTCAGGTCCTGGGCGGGCGGCAGCCGCGCTGAGGGCCCGGGGCCGGGCGGGGGCCGAGCAAGCCCACTCCATCCCCACAGCTCCGGCCCCCACCCCCCCCCCCCCGGCGCCCTGGGCGTCTGCCCGCTGCCCCTGGGCGTCTGCCCCTGCCCCTCTGCCACGGGACCTGCCGGCCGCCTGTGGCCGGGGCTGGCTCCCGGACCGGGGCTGGGCCGGGCGCCGGGAGGCCCGGGCACGGCAGACGCGGCTCTGCCCGGCGCCCCGGAGGCTCCTCAGCTCTGGCGTCGGGGCGGAGAGGCCACGGTCCGGGGGCCTGGCCGACCCCTGACCCCCGCCGGGCCGGCCGGGCGGGGAGGGGGTCCGGGAGCCGGCGCCTGCTTCCTGCTCCCGCACAGGTGCCCGCGGCAGGGGGTGGGGAGGGGAGATGGGCACAGGCACGGCCCCCGGGGGCAGGCCGCGCGGGGCACAGCTGGGCGCGCTGCTGAGTGTCCGGGCAGCGGCCGTCCGCACGAGGCATCTTCTGATTCTTTTTAAAAGTATGTTTTCACTGATGTCAGAGGAGGGAGAGAGAGACGGAAGCATCAGCGATGAGAAAGAATCGTGGGCCGGCTGCCTCCTGCACGCCTCCCACTGGGGCTGGAGCCTGCAGCCCAGGCCTGTGCCCCGGCGGGGATCGAACCCTGACCTCCTGGTTCCTAGGTCGACGCCCAACCCCTGAGCCACAACGGTGCCAACACGAGGCATCTGTCTGCAGCACAAATCAGCGGCGGGCAGTGGTGGGCAGCAGTGGGCAGTGATGGGCAACGGTGGACAGTGCTGGACAGTGATGGATGGCGGTGGGCAGCGGTGGGCAATGGTGGACAGTGCTGGACAGTGATGGACGGCAATGGGCAGTGGTGGGCAACGGTGGACAGTGGTGGGCAGCGGTGGGTGGCGGTGAGCGGTGGGCAGTGGGCAGCGATGGGCGGTGGGAAGCGGTGGGCGGTGGTGGGCGGTGGGTGGTGGACGGTGGGCAGTGGTGGACGGCGGTGGGCAGTGGTGGGTGGCGGTGGGCAGTGGTGGGTGGCGGTGAGCGGTGGGCAGTGGGCAGCGATGGGCGGTGGGAAGCGGTGGGCGGTGGTGGGCGGTGGGCGGTGGGCGGTAGGCAGTGGGCAGTGATGGGCAGTGGCGGGCAGCGGTAGGCAGTGGTGGACGGCGGTGGGCAGTGGCGGGCAGTGGCGGGCAGTGGCGGGCAGTGGCGGGCGGTGGGCGGTGGGTGGTGGTGGGCGGTGGGCAGCGGCGGACAGCAGGCAGCGGCGGGCGGCGGGCAGCGGCGGGCGGTGGGCGGTGGGCAGTGATGGGCAGTGGTGGGCAGCGGCGGGCGGTGGCACGGTGCTGAGGGCAGTGCTGAGGGGAGGGCGCCCTCTGCCGGGGGGGCGGGCGGTGCCCAGGCCGGTCCGGGAAGGGCGAGGAGGGGGCACTTGCCGGTGCTCATGCCCGGCCCTGCCGCGCCCTCCTCGCGGCGTTTCTCACGCTCGGCGCTCGGAGCTGGGCGGGCGGGGCCGGCCGGGGCTTGTCCCTGAGCCTCCGCGGTGGGCGAGGCCGCGGGCCCCGGGCAGCCGCCCTGCAAGTCGGGACACGGCGGGAGCGGGAGCAGCTGCGGAGGCCGCCTCGGGGGCACGTGTCCCAGCCGCGCCCCCGAGGGCAGAGGGCAGAGGGCGGGGGGCGGGGGGCGGAGGGTGGAGGGCAGAGGGCGGAGGGCGGGGGCTGAGGGTGGAGGTCACGGGGGGCAGAGGGCACGGGGGGCGGGGGCACGGGGAGGGGGCACAGGGGGGGCGGGGGGCGGAGGGCACGGGGCGGGGGGCACAGCGGTGGAGGAGGCAGGCCCCGCCTTCCTAGAGCGGGGCCAGGGCCCTGGACTGCCCTGGCCCCTC